>JAQZBX010090902.1:0-12453 GCA_029593785.1 Cabassous unicinctus
CTTTTTTGTAACACCTTTACTAATGTATAATTGATATGCAATATCCTGCTCATATTTAAGGTAAACAATTTTAACAGATGAATACACCCACAAAACCATCACCACAAGATAAGGAACATACCAATCACTCCCAAAAGTTTGTTCATGACCTCTATAATTTCTCCCTCCTACCCTTCCACCCTCCATAGGGAACCAGTGATCTGCTTTTTGACCCTATGGATTACTTTGCATTTTCAAGAGTTTTTTTATAAATGAGATCATACTCTATGCTATCTTTTTGTGTGACTGGTTCCACTAAGCATAATTATTTGAGATTCATTAGTGTTGTGTGTATCAATAGTCCATTCTTTTTATTGCTAAGTAGTATTCCATTGTATGTACATACCACAGTTGTTCTATTCACCAGCTGATAAACATTTCACTTCTTTTCAGTTTTTGGTTATTACAAATAAAGCACTACAAATATTTGTGTACAAGTCCTTGTATAGTGAGGTCAAACAAAATACCAGAAATGGATTGGGTTTTAGAATGGGGATTTATTAATTTAAAAGCTTACAGTTCTGAGGCCATGAAAGTGTCCAAATCAAGGCATCATCATCAGATGCTTTCTCCCGGAGCTGCAGCTGTGGGCAATCAGGCACATGGCATCTGCGCCGTCAGCTTCAGGCTGCTCCATCTGTGACTTTTCTCTCTCACCTTCTGTGGGTTCAACTGATTTCGATTGATTTCAGCTTCTGGCTCCCTGGACCTTCTCTTTCAACTTCCACATTCCTCTCTGTCTCTGCAGTTTTTTTCTGTATCTGCGGCTTTTTATTCCTCTGTTTATATAGGACCCCAGTAAGAGGATTAAGACCCACCCTGGGCCACTCAATCTAATCAAAGACCCTTAACTACAGTGATTTAATCAAAACTTCCCACCTACAATAGGTTTGCATGCGCAGGAATGGATTAGCTTGGAGGACATAATTTTCTGGGGTCCACAAAAGACTCAAATCACCACATACAGATTTAAGATTTCTTTCCTCTTGGGTAAACACAGAAGAGTGGAGTGGGTGGGCATGGAAGGTATATGCTTAACTTTTTAAGAAACTGCCAAACTGTCTTCCAAAGTAGTTGTAGCATTTCACATTCCTACCAGCATTGTATGAGAACTCCAATCTCTTTATATCCTTACCAAGATATAGTCAGTCTTTATCATTTTGGCAATTTTAATAGGTATGTAGATATCTCTTATGGTTTTAACTTGTATTTCTCTAATAATGATGTTGAACACCTTTTCATGTGCTTATTTGCCATCCATATATCTTCATTGGTCTGTATAAATCTTTTGTCCATTTTTAATTGGATTGCTCATTTTCTTACTGAATTCTGACAGCTTTTTATAGATTCTCAATAAACATTTTCAGCCCTTGCAATGAATTTTTTTCCATTCTGTGGTTTGTCTTTTCATTTTTTTTCCACAGTGTCTTTTGAAGAGCAGAGTTCTTAATTTTGATGAAGTCCAACTTATCAATTTGTTCTTTTATGGATGACGCTTTTGGTGTCATATCCAAGAAATCTCTGCCTAACCCAGAGTCACAAAGATTTTCTTCTCTATTTTCTTCTAGTGCTTTATAATTTTAGGTTTTAACAATTAGGTCTATTATCTATTTTTAGTTAATTTTTATACATTGTGTGAAGTGTGGATCAAAATTCATGTTTCTGCATGTAGATATACAACTGTTCCAGCACTATTTGTTGAAAATGCATCATTTCTCCATTGAATTGCTTTGGCACCTTTCTCAAAACTTAGATGTCTATATATGTTGGGTCTATTTCTAGACCATATTCTGTTCCCCTTATCTATTTGTCTATCTTTATACCAATATCAAACTGCTTAGATTGCTGTAGCTTTATAATAAGTCAGGAAATCAGGTAATGTTAGCCTTCCAATTTTGTTCTTTTTCAGTTATTTTAGTCTAGAATCTTTTTATTTCCACAGGAATTTTAGAATAACCTTATCAATTTTTCTATTTAAAAAAAACTGCTGGGATTGCTTTAAATTTATCAATTTGGGGATAAGTGACAATTTAACAATATTGAGCCCTCTTCCGAACCATGAACAAGGTGAGATATCTCCATCTTTTTACGTCTTTAATTTCTTTCAACAATACTCTGTCCATTTGAGAATAAGTAACAACTTAACAATATTGAGCCTTCTTCTGAATTATGAACAAGGTTAGATACCTCCATCATTTTATGTCTTAATTTTTTCAACAATGTTGTATACTTTTCAATATTCAGGTTTTTCACATCTTTTGTCAGTTATCCCTAAGCATTGTATATTTTGATGCTAATATAAATGGCACTCAACGTGAATTTCCAATTGTTCATTGCTAGTATATAGAAATAAAAATGGTGTTGTTTTTTTTTTTTTGCATTAACAGGGTAGGGGATTGAACCCAGGACCTCGTACATGGGAATCTGGCACTCAACCACTGAGCCACATTGGCTCCCCTGAGTTGGTTTTTTTGTTTCCTTGCTTGTTTGTCTCTGTTTTTAGGAGGTACCAGGGACCAAACCTGGGACCTTCCATGTGTGAAGCAGGCACTCAACCACTTGAGTCACATCCGCTCCCCAAATGATTTTTGTATAGTGCTCTTGTATCTAGTAATCTGGATAAACTTAGTTTAGTTCCAGCAGCTTTCAGAAGAATTCCATTGATTTTCTACACAGATATAAGTGGGTATCTACATAGTAGTTCTGTTTCAATGGAAATGCTACTGTATGAAAATGACTGAAAAAGGTATAAATGATACTGCAGTCTGTTGTTTTATTGTTTAGTTTTATGTAGCCCAAGACTTCAACAAAAGGACAAAAAAGGTATATTGTCTATTTTTGCTTTTCACTATTCAAATTATACATAGTTATAAAACAACCATATATATATAAATATATATATTTATGGTTGTGTGTGTATGTATGTATGTGTGTGTGTGTGTGTGTGTGTGTGTGTGTGTATATATATATATATATATTTTTTTTAATGTTGGTGTGCCCCAGGTTTTTTTGCCGTCTTCTTCTAAGTCTTTGCACTTGCTCTAAAAGAGAGCCTCAACTCCCAAGATTTTAACTATAACCTTCAAATATTGCATAACCTCAAGGTGGTGATGAGTCCCCCATCACCTCCAGTCCAGACCTGGCTTTAGAGCTCTAGACCTGTATGCTTGCCTACAAGGAAGCTTCCTTTAGAGCTAGGTGCAGTCATGTGACTTCATTCAGACCAATGAGGTTTAAGTAGTGGCTTCAAGGGGCAGTGGGACTTCCAGAAAAGCCCCATAAAAAATGACTTAGAGCAGAAGACTTTTATTCTTCCTGCTGCCTCTGCATGACATGACTTCTTTTACAGGAGAAATAAAATGATATTTAGGGTTTTCTGCTGTTATATACAGCCATACTTAACCCTAACTAATACGTCCTCTCTCTCTGTCAGGCTCTCCTATACCTAATCAATAAGGAAACCTACTGATTGAATTTAACAAGTCTGTTCTCTCTCAACCCTTAGTACTACAAATGTCTTTGTTTAGGTCTATATTACTAGACTAATGCCTAGATTATATTATAAACACTCCTAACTAGTCTCCTGCCTATAGCCTTGCCAAATCTAATCTACCTTCCATGATGGTTTAAGGGTAATCTTTGTTAAACTGCATTTGATCTTTACATTCCATTGAAATGTGAAAATGTCTTCCCCGCTGTACCATGACTTTATGACTGGGCCATGCCTACTTTTCAAACTTCCTTTCTCCTTTCTCAGTAATATCTGAACTTACCTGAAAATATTAGTTGCTTTCACTTTTCCCACTGCTTTGCCCAAGCTGTTGTTCTTTCTAACTAGAAAATTTCTTCTAAAGTCATTTGAAAAACCAGCTTCTTTACCTTCCCTGTTCATGTTTCTCACTCCCCACCCATGGAATTCAGTTCTTTAATTAAAGCAGTTATCATAATGTACTGTAATTATTTATTTACATGGACTGCCAGTTCCACTACACCATGAGCAATTCCTCCAGGGTAGGATTAAAGGATATTCACTCATGTATTCATCTCCCACACTAACTGACATAGTTTCTAGATCAGACGAGATGATATCTTCAATAAATGTTTAGATAAAATGAGTCAAAATGATCAGTTCATGTTTCTTCTCTTGGCTTCCAAATCTCTCTTCAATATTCATATCTTAGACCTGTTTTACACTCAGTACATGTTTATCCCTATCACCTGATCCTGTTCTTCCAATAATTAACTGACAAACTCAGCATTTAAAAAACAACATTCCACAAACAAGAAACAGTACCAAGTGCTTACTATATGTAGGGCATTCTGTTAGGTATTGTGGGAAAAGTAAAGATAAAGGAAACATGGATTTAAAACTCAAGAAAAGAGATGAGACATGTAGACATAACCATAATGGAAAACCATGGCAATTGCCATCCTAACACAAGTATAAGCAAATTCTAGGATAATCCAGAGAAGGCAAAGTTCATTCCAGCCTGGGGGGTGGAAGCAGGGAGGTCACAGAAGGCTTCATGGAGGAGATGCTTTCTGAAGTACAATTCAGAAGATGAATAGGATTACTGTGCATAAATATGAGGGAAAGATCTAGGACACAAAGATGTAAAGGCATGAGGCATGTTCAGGGCACTGGAAATAGTCCAGCCAGGCTAAAAAGTAATGTTAAATCAGGTTAAGAAAAAAAGGTAGTGGTGGATGGTGGAGAATTTTGAAAAGCAGGTTCAAGAAATCTAAATGTTATTCCATTGTTTTTGTTTTGTTTGCCTTTGAGGAAAAAAAGAACACCTAGCTCCTGCTTGTTAATATCTTCCCTTTCTACATTTTTCCTGCTTAAGAACACCACTTATTGGCCAAAATCTTCTTATCTTAAATGCCTATCTCCCTCACCCGTCCACCCCTACCCCCAATAATCTAAAAAATATTAGCTACAGGAGTCAGAGAACTATAAGAACCCTTCCACAAATTTCCTTAAGGAATGAACACAGATTTTGTGACTGATTTTCCCTTTTAATCTCTCATTTCATTGTTATAAAGGATCAGAAACAAGACAATGAAAACATCACATATTGAAATAGTGAAAATGCTCAATGTTATAACTGATGTGATGAATGCACAACTATGTGATTATACTACCACTGATTGCACACTTTGGCTGAATTGTATGCTTTATTAATATGTATCAATAAAATTGATTTGTTAAAAAAATTTTTACAGGGGAGCAGATGTGGCTCAAGCAGTTGAGCGCCTGCTTTCTACATGGGAGGTCCCAGGTTCAGTTCCCAGTGCTTCCTAAAAACAAAAAAAACAAACAATAAACAAACAAAAAAAACAACTCAAGGGAGCTGATGTGGTTGAGCGCTGGCTTCCCACATACGAGGTCCCAGGCTCAATCCCTGGCCCCAGTACCTCAAAAGAAAAAAAAAAATTTTTTTACAGGTGACACCACTGCTAGGAGAGTTCATAGCCAGGGTAAAAATATCATTTTTCCCTTTAATCATTCCTATGTGCCCAGTGAACCAATAAGTAATGCAACACACAGTAAAACACTCTGACATAACCACATACCAGAACCTCCATGTAATACTGTGGCTAAAGATGTGGAGTACAAGGGCAAAGTTTCAGGCTTATCTTCTGACTTCAAAAGCTTCACTTTTTTAATCTCACTAGATTATTTCCTAAAAGCAAGCAGCATGTTATTTCTCACCTGGTAATCTCCTGCTGCAGCTGTGAAACTGAAGGCACATAAAACACCACTCCAAAATAGACAGTAGGTTCCAATGCATATTTATCCAGCTGCTTCTTTAGAGGTTTCTCCAAATCTACCCACCGGCGCTGATTTTGCTTGTTGTAGTACCAGAGGCTGAAGTAAGTGATCTGGAAAGAGGGAAGGTCACTGAAGGAGGCAGTAACGTAAAAAAGGATTTCAATTACTTTAATTGAGCGAATCCATGACCTGGGCAGCTGTCTCCTATTGCCCGTTCTCAGAAAAGGGCAATAGCAAAACTTAACAAATAAATTTTAAAAAGCAAAACCTATCTATATCTAGATATTCATAATCAGGACACAGAGGCATCTACTTCCTGAACTCTGCACAAAAATGCATTCATATTGCTTCGCACATTGGCCTAGATATCAGAATGTAGTGGGTGCTCTTCAACTTTTCCTCATACAGGTTTTAACAAAAACTCCAATGTATTGAAAACTATTGTGTTTACTTTTTAAATTAGGAAAAAAACACTAAATTTATCATAATATTTTAAAATAAACATAACTGGGCTTCTACCAAGTAGAATTTTGACTAAATATTATTAATCCAACTTCTCATTACTCTCAAATTTGGCTTGTATAAATGAATTATTTCATGTAAGTATTATAAATTCTAGTAGCACTAGATGCAATCTCAACTCTTCTTTGCCCCCAAAGGTTTACTAGATACAAATTTAAAACAATTGTATTGGTATTGAGGCGAACTCAACGCATACAGACACACATACACAAGATAAGCTAAAGCAGCAAACTTAAGGGTATTACTCAGATGCTCAGATATTAGCATTTATATCTTCCTTGCTGTGTAATGAAACCACTAAGGTAAAACAATATTTGCTCCAGGCCTGATCAGCCTAAAAGGGTATTAATGCACTTAATATTCCTAAGAGTTGAAATGACAACCTCAGGTCACTACTACTATTTAACTCAAAATCAACTTTCAGATCAAGGCAATTGAAAAATCACTGTTTTGTAGTTTACATTCTAGAACAACAGTGTCGAACAGAATTTTCCGTGATGATGGAAATGTTCTATATCTACACTGTCCAATACAGAGCCACTAGCCGCATGCTATTATTGAGCACTTGAAAAGCTGCTGGTGCAACTGAGGAACTAAAATTTTAATGCTTTTTTATTTCAATTGACTTAAGTTTAAATAGACACATGTGGCTAACTGCTATCATATTGGATAGCGTAGCTCTAGACCATCACCAATGAAACTGAGAAATAATAATACTCAAGCAATTTCTTTGACTTGTAATCCTCAAATAAAAAATGAATTTTTAATTGAAGGAAAAAGAGTAATTATTGAAACATGCCTTCATCTTGTAATTTTTTATCTGCATCTTTACTGTTAAAATACTTTATGGGGAACTTTAGCTTTAAAATGAGTCTATCAATCAAATAAACTCAAGAGTGGGAAAAATGTCCATTTTCCCTTTATATCCACAAAGCTCCCAGAATAACACAGGAATTCAGGAAATACTTTGTTGAAAGAAAGAATGAACATTCTCTTGCTTCTTAGTTGTTACCCAGGCAATCACATATGAATGGAATATTTTGAACATTTATTATGTACCAGGTTCTGTCTGAAGTATTTTAAATATATTGTGGATTAAATCTTCACCACTACCCTATCAAGTAGACATTTCTGTGTTAATTATCAGAGGCAGTGTTTTTCTAGGTATTGTCTCTGGACCACCTCCATCAGAATTATCTGGAGAGCTTTCTGGCCCTACCCATGAGCTATTAAACCTCTTAGATAATTCTCATGCTCATTAAAGTTTGAGAACCATTACACTACACCACACTGTCCCTTCTTTTATTTTTTTTTTTAGGAGGTACCAAGAATTGAACCCAGGACCCGCTACATGGGAAGCAAGCACTCAACCAACTCACAAGGAGTAAATGGGGAGTGGGGGGGAACTATGTGAATGCATTTTGCTACTAGAAAACCACTATATATTTTTAAAAGATTATTTAGTCTTACCTATTCTGCCAAACACTATCAAAATCAATTATTAACCCCTCCAAAAAAACTTTTCTAATTGCTTACATTTAATTGGGTTGGTCTAACACATACACTTCTGTTAGCTGTATGTGTTTTAAGATGGAACATAAAACAAACAATTTCTGGACTGAATATACTACCATTCTGCACTTACTTCCACGGACATTTATATTTTTGTCAAAAATGCAGAAGACCCCACATTACGTCCAGGGTAAGCATCTTTTAGGATCTAAAAAACGTTTTGGTCATAAAAGGATGTCATTTTTTACCACAATTAAAAGGTCTTAGAAATACCCTTTGTATACATTACTTTTTCCTTTAACTACAACTGGACTTGAGCACTAAATAAAAAAATTTAAACAGAATTCTAAAACTATAGGTTTCCTGTATAACTTGTGATTATATCTTTTATGAACTGATTATGATAGAAATGCAAGGAAACACTTGAATAATCTGCTAGCATTATTTTTTAAAATGGCACATTCTAAAAGAAATTAACTTTTAAAATGTGCACAACTTATTTATTTTGGCAATACATGTATTACTCATGCCAAATAAGGATAGAAAATCAAATTGAAAGAGATACACACATTTGTGAAATTTTATAGTTTTTCATACATCATATACCTTAGAAAATAGCAAAGAATTTATCTAGTTGTGCAACAGCTGAAAAGAATGGTGAATTTAACAAGCCATTTGTTGATTAGCTATTTTAAAGATAAGAGAGTCTAAGATGTTGGACATTTGAACATTGACCCATTTTATGTAGTAGTAAACATATACACATTGCCCTTCTGTTCAAATTCTACCTTAAGAAGTGATTAAGGCTAGCCAAAATCAAGCTTATATATTATCAAATACTTTTATGTAGGTATATCCAAAATGTGCTGTCAGACATGTTTATATACATGTGTGTAACTAAAATCTCATAACAAAAACAGGTGTAATATGGGGTCATTCTCGGGACTTGGAAATTGTCCTGAACGACATTGCAACAACAGATATAGGCCATTAATATCTTACCATAACCTACAAAATTGTGCAGAAGAGAGTATAAACTACAATGTAAACTATAATCCATGCTTAGTGGCAATGCTCCAAAATGTGTCCATCAATTGTAACGAATGTACCACACTAATGAAGGATGATGTTAATGTGGGAAAATATGGGAGGGGTAGAGAGTAGGGCATATGGAAATCCCCTATGTTTTTTATGTAACATTTATGTAATATAAGTATCTTTTTAAAAATAATTAAAATTAAAAAAAATCTCATAACATTATAATCCTTGGATTTAACACTTAGAATTTCTACACAAACATAATCAAGTAACAATTTCTGATTCCATGAGATTGTATAATTATAATAGGTTTGTTTCTAAAAGTGGGTAAGTGGGGTTTGAGTAGCAAAATGTTGGGATTAAATTTTCATCAGGCAAAGAAGTTTCTGTTAAGTCCATTTCTTTGGTTTCTTTTGGCTAACAATCTTGAAAATCTGGATAATTAACTTTCCAAAGTATTTAAGACCCACTCAAAAAAAACAAACAGAAAAGATCAGAAATAGTCATAATTAAAAATCAAGTGCAGAATTATAAACCTTTATTTTTAAATCGTTAAATACATCAAATTAAGTTCATTAGAAAAAAGTTTAAGGAAAAAATGAGACAGAAAATAGATGAGTTTAGCCATGAGTTAAATTTTCTATTTTCTAATATCTATAACTAGGTCAAGACTTTGTAAAGTCAACAATTATCTGGCAACCTCAACTTTCTGAACATAATTAATAACAGAAAATAGACAAAATAAGTTTTGAACAAAGAGAAATATATATCTTTTATGGAGGCTTTTTTTGTTGTTGTTGAGGTACCAGGGTCAGGGATTGAGCCCAGGACCTTGTATGTCCTAAGCTGGTGCTCAACCACTGAGCCACATCAGTTCCCTTGAGTTGAATTTTTCATTTGTTTGCTTGTTTGTTTTTTTGTTTTTAGGAGGCACCGGGAACTGAACCGTGTGGGAAGCAGGTGCTCAACCGCTTGAGCCACATCCACTCCCCACTATTTTTTTATTTTACATATAATTTTAATAGTTTAGTAATTTGGTTATCCAATCCAAAGCAGATAAAAGGTGACAAATTAAAGGAAAAGGGCTTGTTAAATAAAAGCATGTTAGCTGCAGCAGCAAGCAATGGGTAATACCCTTTCAAGGAAGAACACACACATACAAAAACTCTTTAAAAAAGAAATTTTACGCATGGACTATAGTTAACAGCAATATTGTATTATTCTTGCATCAATGTCAAATAAGTACTGTGTTAATCGTGGGGGGGGGGTAGGAAAAAATATACCAAATGTACGCTATAGACCATAGTTAGTGGTAATAGCCTGATGATGTTCTCTCATAATTACATTGTTCCACAACAATGTAAGTTATTGACGGAGGGTGTTGTATGGGAATTCTGCACATTATGCATGATTGTTTTGTCAGTTCACAACTTCTCTAAATAAATACATCTGTTAGAAGATATATCTGTTGAAAGATAGTTTATTGCGAATATTCTCGCTGACCTGATTTTGTGATAATCAGGGTAGGCTAAACATTCGCTATATTAGAAACCATGCATGCGTCCCCAGACCTAGTTCTTCTCCCTGGGTCTGGTTTTTAGAATGCTGGTGATAAACTAATCCTGATTTGTTGTATGGCCATCCTGTATGGGAAAAGACTGCAGCTCTGGGTATCTTTGGTCAACCTTAAGACATATAGCAGGGGGACAGATGTGGCTCAAATGGTTCGGCGTCCGTCTCCCATATGGAGGGACCTGGGTTCAATCCCTGGGACCTCCCAGTAAAAATTTAAAAACAGAAAAATATAGAAGGTGCATGGGCCACGAGGCCCCGTGCGCAGATGCGCTGTCAGGCCCTGCAAGCAGGTGAGCCCCCCAGGACCCACGCGCGGGTGTGCTGCCAGGCCCCATGCGCGGGTGAGCTGTCAGACCCCGTGAGCTACACAGTAAGATGATGACATAACAGGAGAGTGACACAGGGGCGAGCCAAGACGAGACGCGCCAAAAAAACAGGAACTAAGGTGGCACAGGCGGTAGGACGCCTCTCTCCCACATCGGAAGTTCCGAGAATCAAACCCCAGTGAGGACAGAAGGATGAGAAGAGAGGGCAGGAAACAGACACAAAGAGTTGTGCAGCAAATGGACACAAAAACAGCAAAATATGGGGTGGGTAAAAACGGATAAAAGTAAATAAATAAATAAATAATCCTTAAAAAAAATGTATAGGGGTGTAAGATTCGGACTATAGTTAGTAGTAATACTTTGACGATGCTCTTTCATAATTTGTTAACAAATGTTTCACAACAATGCAAAGTATTTGTGGTGGGGTGACATGTGGGAGCCCTGTATGATGTTATGCATGTTTGTTTTGTAAGTTCACAATGTTTACTGAAAACTTATAGTTTATGTATGTTCATGTATGAATATTTCAATAAATTGTTTTTTTTTTTAAAAAGATAATTTATATATCTGTAAAAAGATAGGCATTCAGAACAATTGTTTGGGCAAAGAAGTGAGTCTTGGTTATTAGGCAAAGTCAGTTGTGAGGATAGCTTCATGTCCCAAGGATGATCAGGAAAATAAGTTGTTTTATATACAGCTTTAGAGAACTCTGGACAATTTCATTGTAGTTTCATTACCTTACTCATAAGTTCAAGTATATTTTCCAAAGCCAAATATGAAAGACATTGCCATTTTTGCTGTTTGGTGTCTGTTATTTATGTTTTTGAAGTTTGACTAGTAACATAAAAGCCAATTATTTCCTCCAGGGCCCTGTACCTGCAATTCCAATAGCTGCCAGGGCATGAGGTAGAGCAAAGAGCACCAGACTGGCAGGTGAAAGGCCTGGTGTCTGAGTCCAGGCTCCACTACTCACTAGTTCTCAGGTAAGTCACTTCTTCACTGAGTTTCAGTTACCTCACAGGGAAAATAACACCTAATCTGCCTCCTAAAAAAGTGGTGGTAAAGTACTTTGTAAGTTATAAATGTGCTAAAAAAACAGACGCGCACTTGCTATATTTATGAGTACATAAATTTAGCAGATAAGATCTTTTCAGGTATGACAGAGAATGGAACAAAACTTGAGTCAGGCATGCTTCTTCCTTGAAAATAGAAATTCAGATAATAGTCAAACTAATTTCTTCTTTACCTAAAGTCAGGATATAGCAGAACCTTTTGTTTGTTTGTGTGTGTGTGTGTGTATTTCTTAAACAAACAAAGACTTTAGTACTGACAGGCCCCTGTGTGCCTTAAATTTCAACTGCTATCAACCATTACTTGGTCTAGGGTATTTTCCCAGAATAACATCTTCTTCTCTTCCCTGAGTCCAAATCTTCTGGGTTATGCCTTCTGTGGCACTGTTAATGGGCTTGGTTTCATTGTAAAAGTTTTCCCCAGGGAAGCAGATGTGGCTCGTGTGGTTGAGTGCCTGCTGCCTACATGGTCCCCAGTGCCTCCTAAAAACAAACAAACAACAAGCAAACAAACGAAAAAACCAACTCAGGGGAGCCAATGTGGCTCAGTGGTTGAGTGCCAGCTTCCCACATGGTACCTCAAAAAAAAAAAAAA
>JAQZBX010090903.1:0-12462 GCA_029593785.1 Cabassous unicinctus
TTTTTTTTTTTAAACAATGACGTATTTAAAGTAAACTCTCTCGGGGACATCTAAATCAGGGTAAAATCCCACCTGGGTCTCTTGTGACAATTAATGCCCTGGTCTCCAGGCCACATCCCTACCTCCAACCTCAGACAGTTGCCTAAAGAAGCCTGGCTATAGGTCCCAGGGCCAGTGAGGTCCAAATTGTGCATATATTTACTTATAGAAATATTCACACCAACATTGATGTCTACCTTATTACATATGTCTATATATATTAACTTAAAGGTCCAAAACATGGCTTCTGTATCACTTCTGTATCACTCTTTTGTCAGTTGCTCTGACACAATTGTGCATGCTTTTATTTTCTTGGAAACAAAACAATTTATAACTCCTTTTCCTCTCCTTCTGTCTTTTTAATCCCTACCCTACCGACCCCTCCCTGAGCTTAGAGCAAATCCTATTTTTGGTCTGCAAAATCATGCTCATTCTGTCTTTCCCCACCAGACCTCACAAGTAGTCTCCTTCTCTGAGTCCCCTGTGGAGGTCTGACAGTTCCCCATATCCTCTATGGGGTCCTGGTTCCTCCCTGACTCCCCAGATACTCAGTCTCCCTTTCAATGCTCTGATCTTTGGGCAAAAGATGCAAATTAATGCCATGTGGTGGCCACAGGGTCATGTTGGGCTTAGGCATCCCTATTAGTCCTGATGATGATAGGGATGGAGGTAGAAATCCAATCTACTTTCAGATGCTTTTAGCTCTTGGTAGGTATTTTATTTAGAGGATTTTTGTGAAATTGAATGTCAGGTAGGAGGGTTTGGTATATTAATGAAATGGAAAACTGGTGTTATTGTATTCATGGAAATAATAAAATAATAGTCATTTTGTTGACATAACAACCAAGTAAGGATCTTTGAATTGTTTAATTTTTGAGGTTCCCAGGCTAGGGATTGAACCTGGGACATTGTATGTATGAGGAAGTTGGTGCTTTACCCCTGGGCCACATTGGCTCCCCTGTGTTGGTTTTATCATATGTTTGCTTTTGTTTCTTTTTTATTGTTCTTTTAGGAGGCACCGGGACCAAACCCAGGACCTCCTATGTAAGAAGCAGGCACTCAACCACTTAAGCTTCAACTACTCCCCTGAATTATTTTTACTTAAAAACTCCCTGGTTATTTAAATTGTTCATAGTGCTCACTTCTGCAACACATATACTAAAATTGGAATGATACAGAGAAGATTAGTATGTCCCCTGTGCAAGGATGACATGCAAATTCATGAAGCATTCCATATGTTTTAATTGTATTTTGCTATTTTAATGGCTTCATTTTTAAAGAAGTTTTGGATCACAGAGGGTTACAACTGGAAGAGGGGAAGATCATTGGTGTTGGGTGTCAGTGATGGGGGATAAATGGGAGGAATTTCACCTAGGCATACATATTAGGTTAATAATAATGTTCAAAAGTTCATGGGGCATTGTCACAGTGGGTGGAAACTCACACAATAACTGAGAGAACATTGAATTCCCATACTGGAGAACTCTGCCACAGTCCCCCAAGTGTAGGGGCAATGACGCTATGGCAAAGGAGGACGATCCATTTTTGGGCCCTTGATACTTATGATTATGCTTATGAGCCTTTGCCCTTGATATTGAAACTTAGCTTATTGTTGTGGGGTGCCTAAAATTGCCTACAGAGTGTCTCCTTGTCACTCAACTGTGGCCTCAGTCTAAGCAAAACTCAGCATATAAATGCATTACCTTCTGCAGTGTGGATCATGACTTCCAGGGATGACCTTCCCTGGCACTGAGGGATTACTACCAAGAACCAACTAGCAATGCAACTGGAAAAAGACCTCAAATAAAAGGGGGAAAGGTAAAAACAAATGAGTTTATGTGCCTAAGAGAATTCAAAGTGAGTCAGGAGGTCATCCCTGAGTTAATGCTTATGCACATCTCAGAAGGATCTCATAGACTGCCAAAGTGGATACTACACCAAAAGTGGGGATTCTGAAGGCTCTGGAGAGTGCCAGGTCCTATGCTCAGGGCAGATAGCTCCAGAGTTTGGAGTCTTGTCATTGGACCCCACTTTGGGGTTTGTGCTCCTGAGAGTGACAGAGTTGGACTCAATTATATCTTCCCTACATATGACTCATCTGTCCCTTCTTTTTAAACCTATACTTGGTGTTGGAGTTTGTAGGTGTACATCCAAGAAACTTGAGTCTTTGGGGTGTCCATGTGTCAGCTGGGCTTGGAACCTCAGTGGAGTTACAACACCTACTCTACAGCTCATTGGACTCACCCAGGACAACTAACAAGGAGATGATGATGTACAATGACCATCCCAAGGAACAGAGAGAGTCTCCAACTCCAAGAAAGATAGTCCTATCTATCTTCCCCATGTTATATGATTCCCCTCTCAATTAGAGGTGGAGTGGTCATCACCATCCCCCAAATCCTCAGGATTGGGAAAGAACTATGGACTAGTGTGTACTTGCTGGAAATCTACTATAGACATATTGTGACTCTTGTAATGGAAGAAATTACAACATTGATGTGGACCCACTGGCCACTGGAGGCTCTGGGGGAAGGGAAAGGGTAAAACAGTTGTAATACAGGGGCTTTTTCTGGACTTGGGAATCATTCTGAATGACACTGCAATGACAGATACAGGTCATTTTATATCATCACATAACATGCAGAACTGTGTGGGAGAGAATATAGACTACATTGTGAACTATATTCCATGCTTAATGGCCAAGCCCCAGGATACATTTAACAAATGCAATGAATGTGCAACACTAATGAAGGATGTTCATACGGGAAGGTGTGGGAGGTTTGGGAAGTGGGGTATATGGGAATCCCTATAATTTTTTGTGTAATATTTGTGTAATCTAAGTATCTTTTTTTTTTTAAATTAAAAATCAGATACCTGAAAAAATAAATAAATAAATTGTTCATAGTAATAACAAGGATAACAAAAGAACAATAAAGCCCCTTATTCTGTTAATATCTTATTTTTGCCCTCCCATATTAGGATTTCAGTTAGGGGTCCAGAATCAAACCTCTTTTGAAATAATCTTTAAACAAAGAAATACCTGTGATCAAAATATTATTTTACTTTTCATAATAACCATTTCCAAAGATGATCATGAGTTTAGTTCTAGGCATGGTTTGCATGTCCTGGTTTATTGAAGGATATATTAGGTCAGAGATATTGAATCAACCAATGCCTCCTTCAGACTCTATTCCATTTCTACAAATGTCAGACATGGAGGATCTTAGGTCCTCATTTACAGATGGGGCCACTAAGACCCTGAGAGGGGAAGGCTAGGCTGAGGCCCACAAAATTTGAGTGGCAAGAAGGACCAGAGTTGGCTCTCTGCTCAATCTTGCTCTTAGGACCCTGGATCAGGCTGACCTTCTGTGATTTGTCTTGGGGGAATGAGGTGCACTTCCTCTCCCTGCAGCTATGTGTGGTGATCTGGACATGTAGCCTGCAGAGCAGATTGGGGTGCAGTGGGAATCAGGTGACCCTGAACCTCTGTGGTCCAGACCTGGAACAGTGTCCTTTACCCTTGAATATGGCTAATGCTGAATGTGGTCTCATCAGCCCTGGCCCCCTTGCTCAATGCCTGGTAGGCTTGGTCAGCTCCAATCAAGAAGCAACAGACTTCCTGCTTGCTGTGCAACCAGAAAATGTCTCCAAGTCAGAGGGCAGGGGCTGCAGGACTTGGATGAGAACAGCCACCTCTGACTCAGTCTGAGGGCCCTGGCTCCAGAAAGAAGTGAGAGAGTCCCAGTGGGAGTGTGTGTCCTGCAGAGTTAGATGGTATGTGGGGGAAAAGGGCATGCACACCTGTAGCAGTTTGATATTATTTATGAATTCCAAAAATAGATATTGGATTATGTTTGTTAACTGATCTGTTCCTCTGGGCATATTAGATCATATTAGATTCAGAAATTTCACTTTTACTTGATTAAATTAAGACTGGGGTTTTGATTGGGCCAGATAAATAAGACTTTGAGTCTCCACATCCTTGTCGAGTGGGTACTCACAGCAAAAATGACAGGACAGAGGGGACAGTTGTATTAATGATGCTGGAGCCCCAGGGAAGTAAATACACAGAGAAGCACATATGTGAGAAAAGAGAGAAGGCTCCATGAGGCATGGCAGAGTTCCAAGGAAGAGAATGAGCATGATAGCCTACAGCTGTCCTTGGGAAGAGAGCAGAGCAGCTGAGCCTGGAAAGAAATGAAGGAGCTGGGAACAAGGAACCTTGGGAGGAAAGGGAAGGCAGAACACTTGCAGAGACCAGCAGCCTTCCTGCTCCAACACCTGGCAACACATTTTGGTGAGGGAAGTAACTTATGCTTTATGGCCTTGTGAATGTAAGCTTCTACCCCAAATATATACCATTTAAAAAACCCAACAGATTTCTGGTACTTTGTATCAGCACCTCTTTGGCTGACAAAGACAACATCTATGCCAGCTTTTGGCTTTTAAAATATTTGAGTAAACTGAGAAAATTCATACACGCTTGACAAGTATTTGAAATTATTATGTAAATTATGAGATATGACAAATTCTGTGAGCAATTGCCATTCATTCATCAACAACATGACAAATCCTATAAACTAACAGTGAAATGTCCTTCACTTTGTCCACCTGTTTGATCTCAGCATCCCTGCACAAAGATCTTTTCCAAGATACCCATCCCTCCCTTCCCTAGCCCTCTTCCCTCCTATTTATTTCCAAATTAATTTATTTTCTTCTGAAATTGACAAAGTATTATTATAAAGAATTCAATAAAGAAAACATAACAAATGAAAAAAAAATAACTATCCAACTTTCCAAAAAATGGAAATGATCCGTCTTCAACAGCAGTCAGAGAAATCTCCAACCAGCTGTCTTCCTTCTATTATATGAAGATGGAAGAATAGAAAGCTGACAGAATATTTGTTTGGAAAGCTGAAAATAGATAGATTTAGCAACAGCCAGTTGCTGAGTTTGACAAATACTTTTGTGTAAAAATACATATTCTATTTTTCAATTAAACATAAATTTCATGTCTCCTGGACTTCACAGAAGATAGAGGATGTGGTTTTCTGTACTGGCATTTCTGTGCAGGACTGGAGGCCAGCCTATCCTTCTCACAACTCCTGTGTGACTTTGTTTCTGTCATGGGAGCTTGAACAAGTACTTCTTTCTCTGTGAAGTTGAGAACTCGACCAAAGCAAGCTGGGACATCCAGTCACCCTTTCCCTTGGCTTAAGTTTCCAAGGAATACCATGGGCCATGTGAAGACACAGTTCTTTTCTTTCAAGGAAAATTTCAGTGCTTCATCTGTGAAACAAGTTCTCCATTTCATTTGTAGATACTCTACTTCAGAGACACCTAACTCTCCTTATGCCAGGTGGCTTTGTCCTGTTGCCAAATGTCTTTTCTATAATTACTCTAACTTGCTTGGCTTTATTTTTATCTGTTATTACTATGATTTTCCAAAAATTTTCTCGACACTGCTAATTTGACTTCCAGCTATGTCTATTATGCTATAGATTTATATATTAATTTGTAGTTGTAATGTGTTTGTTCTCATAGTTAATCACCATTTCTTTGTCATTTTTTCATTCTCTATGTGTTTCTTGAGATCCTTCACACAGAGTTACCTTTGAAGGATGAATCCTTTCTTCTTGCACTTTCTGACACTGAAGTCTTTGTGGGGTGGTTTGCATTTGAGAAGGGGTCTTGCTACTCTGTGAACAACTTTCATTGGATGTCTCGAGCTCTTCTCACGCTCTCAGAGAATATGTGTGCAGTTTCATATAATGCCTATGCATGTGGTGCATTTTTATTTGACATTCTGAGCCTTCTATTGACACCCAATCTTTTTTCCTCCTGGGAAAACTTTAGATACTGACCCTTTAATACCTCATCATCTTTCCCTCTCTCCTCTTCAATAGGTCTGATCACAATTATTCTGAAGATTAATGCTTTATTGTATATATCATTCAAGGCACTGAAAAGCATAGACAATAACAAAAGGCACATTCTGTTCCTGTGGTTATTTAAAATGTTATGAACCCCAGAGTTCTGAAAGCTGCAAGAAAAAAGTTCTTAAAGTTAATCCATTCTGGTGGGTGTGAAGAAATTGTAAGTAGGTAAGACTTTTTGATTAGGCCAATTCAGTTAAGGTGTGACTCTCCTCAATGAAATGGGTCTTAATCCTATTACTGGAGTCCTCTATAAGGAGAATGGAGAGAGAGAGAGAGAGAGAGAGAAAGAGAGAGAGAGAGAGAGAGAGAGAGACAGAGAGAGACAGAGAGAGACAGAGAGAGACAGAGAGAGACAGAGAGAGACAGAGAGAGAGAAGAAAATTAAACACAAAAGAGATCTGTTGCCCTTGATGCCATTTCCAGCCATCGGTCCCAAGCTGTGGTGCTAAGTGTTAGCTGGTGATTCACAAGAGTGTTAATATATTCCGGACACTAATTCTAGAATTAACATGAGCATTGCAAATATTTTTCCCCCTGTGGCTTGTCCCTACATTTTGTTGGTGGCTTTGTTTGTTTTGTTTTTCAGATACATTTTTTGTAGGCATCAGGGTTTGAACCCGGAAAATTGTAAATGCAAAGCAGGTGCTCAACCACTAAGCTACAGCCACTCCCGATTCAGACACTTTTAATTATAATGAATTTACTCTTATCAATCTTTGCCTGCATGGTTTGGCTCTGTGTGCCATAATCAATAAATCTTCCTCTAATGAGATTCCACAGGAGCTTCCTGTGTATTCTATTCTAAGTGGCTTATAGATTGTCTTCTCAATCCTGAATCTTTGCTGTTGCTTGAGCTGATATCAGTGGTGGCAAGAGGCCCAGCAATGACCCTGATCTGTAACTGTCCCAGAAATATCTCCTGCTCATGTCCAAGTTTGTGACCCTGGGTTCTGTTCTCTGCACACCATGTGGGTAGTGGGGAAGGATTGAACCTACAGGATGAGTCCCATCCAGGTCTCCCTGAAGTTGCAAACCCAGGTGCCTTCCATCTACCATCTAGACCATGGTTGAAACTCCTTGAGCAGCATGGTATGAGGGGATGCCCACCCATCCATAGTTTACCTTCCAAACTCACACAGACCCCACCCCCTCCCCATTACCATATAGCCTGGAAAAAGATGCTTTGAAGACATGCAGGTTCACCCTTCCCAGTGCTGAGCTGTGCTAACTCTCTTAACTCTCAAGAAAATGCTCTGAGTCCTATGGTGTTTGAAGTTGATGCAACTGAGGCACTTAGAGGATAAGTAATTTTCAAAAGGACACACAGTTAGGAGGTGGCAGGTCTAGGACTGGGACCCCGGAATCTGGCTCCTGATTCTGGCCCCTAACCAGGACTCCTGCCACCCCTTGTACAAATTTCCCAGGACACCCCAACTATTTTTAGGTATCTTCATGTGCCTTCTGAGCCCTCTCCTCAGGGAATCAAGGAGACTCTCCTTCCCTTTCATCATATGCTCAGACATTTTGTGTATTTGTTACTCCCACTCATGACTCATTATCACCTCCACTGGATCACTGGCTCATTTCAAGGATGAGCACATGGTAGGGCTTAATCCATATTGGTGGGTGCATATTGGGTGATGGACTTGAGCTTTGTCATTAAGAAAGCACCCATAGACCAGAGGGTGAGGGAAATTCTCAACCCTGATTTTTCCAGAAGTGGATAGAAGATAATTCCTTAGGCTTGTCCCTTTCACCCACCCCTGCATTCACTTTCCCAAGGTAGTGCAACATCCTTTCCCCAGGTACCTAACTCACCCAACCTGCTGACCATCCCTCTGTCAAAACTGAGTCCAGGACACTGTCTGTCTTCAGTTCTGTCCATAGGATATCTGTGGCTCTCAGGGAGCACAGGGCTGGGTCAGTTGTCTTTAATCCTTTCAGAATGAGGATATCTTTCTCTTTGAAAGGCTCTCTGGTGGCAATCTGTGGTGTCTTGCCCTCCTTGGTCTTTCCCATGGTAAGGAGTCCCTGCTGAGATGGTTGCAGCTAGAAGTGGTCTGGAAAGGGCACTGCTGCCCATGGACATCAGGAGCACAGTACTGTCCCATCCACTATGCTTTGTGAGTTGGATGCAGAGTGGCTTGTCTTACCTGGAGAAGACCCAAGGTCAGGAGAGGTTCAAGTGGCATGTCCACAACCCTTCAGGTTCCTACCTTCCAAGTCCCTGGTCTATGGCTTTGACTCCATCTCCCATCTCCTGAGTCCAGGCTACCTCCTCCACAGGCTTTCCCAACACCACAACTAGGACCACAATGCAAACATGTGCATGGATGCACAGGAGTGGGATCTCTTGCCCCCACACATGTACATCAGGCAAGTCCTTGCATGGCTACAAATTGGTGCCCATGAAGACACACATGCCCCCACATACAGTTTTGCATGAACACAATGAAACAGAGGACCAGACCAAAGACTTTATTTTTCCATTCTCCATCTTCACATCTTTGTCATCTGTAGAAGCAATTTCCAAGAATGCTCAGGATGAAATGCATCATGCCCCTCTTTCCTTCAACTTCACATTTTCAGCAACCTTCAGGACAGAACCTTTAATGACTGCTACTTGTCACAAAAACCCCTCCATCCTTTCCTCCTTGTAGTGCCACCCAGCAGTTGGGGGCTATATTTTGTATTCTGCTTTGTGGTCTCTACAATCAGCACAAGCCCCAGCCATCTCCCCAGTTGATTGTAGATGTAACCAGATATTTATGCAATCAACTCACTGATGATTACATTCCATGCAATGCCCTTGTGTTACAATTAGTCCAGTGCTTGCTTGAACAAACAACTGGGCATGATTAACTGGCTGAGTTGACATGTTAGCCTAACAATGACAGTCAACCACTTGTCAACTTGGCAGCCATATACATCACCTTACACCATACTTAGACATAAATAAAAAAAATAATATGTATATATTTTCTGACTAACAAATATTCAAATGCCCTGCATACAACCAGAAATGAACTGAATCACTCCAGAATATGGTTCAAGTCCTTGGGACATGTTCACTCTTCAACATGACATCATTAAATACTATGCCATGAAATTAATACAACTTATGTCATGATAATGTGAAAGTTTAGGGAAGAAGACAAAGATATTCATTTTATGCACATATACAAACATACTCATAACACAAAAGGAAGAAATATTCATGATCATTACATTTCTCATTCCCTGTAACTGGTCACATGGCCAAAGTTCATACTTACTACTACCTTCTTCCACTAACCATTCCAAGTTTATCCTTTACCCACAGAAAGCACTTCAGCTGGCAGTGGTTTTTTGCCTGGTGGTGTGACCCAAACTTTCATTTCTGAAGATTTGGGGCTATTATTAGTCCTGCCAGGATTGGGTTTTTGCAATTCTCCATTGACTTTAATCACAAGCCATGGTAGTACTAAGAGACACCCTAGGGGATCTCCTGTACTCCAGGCAAACTATTCTTTACCTAAACTGTGTATGATCAATCCTCCCCATCCAGTACAACTAATCCATTCTTTGCCTGTTGATTGAGAGTAATGAGTATCCCAAAGTGGCTTCATGATCAATGGAATCAATTTTGTGTTCCCTGGCATAAGCACTCATCCTTTTGGACCTAAGGCATGTAGACCAGCATAGTTAAAGGATGAAGGGACAAGATGCAAAAATTTTCCTGGGGGATCACTAGGGTTAAGAATGAGTGGTGCCACTCCCAATTCCACTTCTCAATTCCCGCACCTGTGTATCCTTGTTATGGGAGAAACGGCACCATAGTGAAGATGCTGATTTAGAGCATACACAGCCTCCTGGAGAACATTGCCTGAGCTCTGCACGGTATGGTCACATAGTTGGCACTATAATTGAGTGTTTAAAAGGCCATTCAACTGTTCTATCAATCCATCTGCATCAGGATGATGGGAAACATGGTAAGACCAAAGAATTCCATGGGCATGTGCCAATTCCTGCACATAATTTGCTTTGAAGTGGGTTCCTTGATCAGAAGCAAAGCTGTGTGGATTCCCAGAGTGGTGGATAAGATGTTTGGCAAGTCCACAATGGTAGTTTTGGAAGAAGATTTGTATACAGGGAAGGCAAACCCATATCTGGAGGTTTTGGGAATTCTATTTAGAACAAATTGCTTCCCCTTCCTTGATATAAGTGGGTCAATGTAATCAACCTGCCACCAGGTCACAGGTTGTTCACCTTGGGGAATGGTGACATATCAGGGAGTGAATGTGGTCTCTGCTGCTTGCAGATTGATTAGTCAGCAGAGACTTCAGCCAAGTCAGCCTTGGTAAAGAGAAGTCCAAGTTGCTGAGCATATGCATAAACCCTATCCCTACCACAATGACCAGTTTGTTCATGAGTCCTATTGGGCAATGAAGGAATGGCTGAGGAAAGAAGCTGAGTGTTAGCCACAGAGCAGGTCATCATATCTATTTGATTATTAAAATCTACTTCTACTGAAGTCACCCTCTGGTGAGCATGCACATGGGACACAAATACTTTCAAGTTTTTTTGCACCTTCAGGAAATCTACCCACATACCTCTTCCCCAGGCCTCTTTTTCACCAATTTTCCTATTATGTTCCTTGCAAGTTCCTGAGCATCCAGCCAAACCATTGGCAATAGCCAATGAATCATAATACACATGCATCTCTGACCATTTCTCCTTCTAAGCAAAATGAAAAACCAGGTACACTACTGAAAGCTCTGCCCACTATGAGGAGTTTCCCTTGCCACTATCTTTCTGGGATGTCCCAGAAAAAGGCTGCAGTGCTGCAGCTGTCCACAGTTTGGTAAAGGTTTTTCCTCTGGACATTCCTGGATGGGAGGGCAGATCTTAAATGGTGAATCCATTCTAGCATTCCAATCTCTCTAAGCTTTTCTATCCCCTCATCTATAGTATACTAGGTAAATTGAGTATCTTGACCTCAGGCATCATAAATTATCTTTTGGTTCACGTTTCAGCCAGCCACCTGCACAAACTCTTAGAGCCCTTTCTAACCCTTTGAGCTACAACATTGAATCCAGAATATCTGCTTAGTGGTTTCATATAAAAAATTCAGCCCAATCCAACTTTCTGTTCCTTCCACCATTGACCCATACCCTTAATATCCATTCCCACACATATTCCCCTTATTTCTGCCTTTATAAATTGGAAAATTCATGTAGTTCTTTTAGAGTATCGTGTACTGCCTCATGGGTTAATTTTGTATTTCATCTTTGGGGACTTGTGATTTTAGTCTAGTTATGGATCAGGAAGAGAAGAGGAGTAGTGGGGGTGGGTATGGAGAAAAATTGGGAGTTTTGCCAGCTAATTACCAGAGGACATTCCCTTGCAGTTTCATCTGGTGAGACAGGATTAATCTCTTTAGGCATGGGTTATACAGAAGACTGCTCAGGAGAGGGTGGATGTTGGATAATGGCTTCTTCAGAGAAGGAAGGTGGTGGAAACTCCTTGAGGCTGGCTGAAGTTAGGGTAGTACAGGCTTGAGGCTCGGTGGTACCCTCCTCAAGGCATGTAGGAGGTCCAGGCTCCTTGGGGCAAATAAAAAATTAATATAAATACATAACAAATAAAATACAAAAATTAAAATTAAAGATTAAAATAAAATAAAACCTTTTTCATTGGGACTTTCATCACTATAAGGTCTGTTTACTTTTATGTACAGTGTCAATTTCTTCCATATGTTCTCTGAGTATCTTGTTTTATTTGCTTTTTCAGAGAAACTTTGCGTTACAGAAAAGTCACATAGAAAATATAGAGGATTCCCCAATACCCAGCCCCCTCCTGCTCTCCAACTCATGCCTATTATTAACATTTTATATGTGAATGGTACATTTGTTAAAATTGGTGTTTAAATATTGAAGCACTGCTACTAACTATGGTCACTGATGTACATTTTGGTTTACATTTTGCACCATGTAATTTTATAGGTTTTGACAAAATTTAAAAAGGCCTGTATCCATCATTGCATGATCATGCGGAACAATTCTAATGCTCCAAAAATGCCCTGTATCCCATCTATGCTATTCTTCCTTCCCGCTTCCCTCAGAATCTATGGTAAACACTAAGCTTCATTATTTGAAGAATACAGTTGATAGTAACATGCAATAATATTGAGGGTTTGTCATATTGTTCTGTTTTCTTTTATTAGGCACTGCCCGTGTTCTTGAGAGATTCTGTCCCCTCTAATTGAGAACATAGAAGGAGTTCCCAGGATGAGAAATTAATATTTTCATGTTTATTGGGTAGGTCTCCATCCACTGAGATAACACACTGTGACAAGATGAACACTTTTATATTCCATAGAAGCATGCCCCAGGAGTGTCTTATCTTGCATATCCCCTGCATCCAATACCCTGCACCAGTAACACTCCCATGCCATATTTGCCAAAAGAACATTCCCAACATTGTAGTTTTAAACACGGAGCTA
>JAQZBX010090904.1:0-12453 GCA_029593785.1 Cabassous unicinctus
CTGGAGAAAAATACCCAACATGAAACCTGGTTTCACTTGACTTCATGACCACTAACCTCAAGTGGAACCACAGTGCTGCTGGGCAATTCCACTATTTTTTTCTAGTAGACTCGGTCTTCTTGTCTACGCAACTCTTCCACACCTTATTCTCCTCCCTTAAATTTCCAAAACATTTTTTCCATCTTTCCTCTTTAGTCAATGATCTCGCTTTCTGTTTCCCCATGAAAATAAAAATCATCAGAATCAGCCAATGCCCATGGCTTCTAACCTATCTACATGTGTAGCCATTTGCCTGCCTTCTCTCCTAACACCCCGGCTGCATTCTCTGTGTTCTTCTCTAAGGGCAACCCTTCCACATGTGAGCCAGAATCCAGTGCCTCTCCTTAATTCAAGAAGAGGGCTTCAGCCATCCTCTCCTTTCTCTTCTGCACTTTCCTTTTTTCTATTTGATCTTTCTCATCACTGTAAAAACATTTTGTAATATTACTCATCTTTAAGGGGGAAAAAGCAATAGGAAAAGAAAACAAAGAAAACCTCTCCCTGCGGCTAATGTATCATTTCTCTGCTTTTCTTTATAGCAAAATTCAACAAATAGTTTGCCTATCTTCACTGCTTCTAATTCCTCTTCTGAAATCCTCCCTTGAATTCCCTTCAATTAGGCTTTTATCCAAATACTCTGCCAAAATAAGCACTTGTCAAGGTCATCAGTGACCTCCCTATTTCTAATCCAATAGTTAGTCCTCTTCTTAGCCAGGCTCTCATCATCATTAGCATAACTGATCACTTTCCCCTTCTCCAGGTAGTGGCTTTCTGGACAGCTGTCTCTTGACTTTCCTACTCCCTCACAGGCTGCTGTTTTTAGTCTTTTTGGCTGGTTTCTTTTTATCCCTTAAATTTTGTACTTTCAAATGCCCCAAGACTCAGTATTTCAATAACTTTCTTTTCCCTCAGTTCCTAAGTAACTTCATGCAGTCACAACACTTTAAATGCCATGCTTATGCTGATAACTCTCAAATTCATAATTACATAAACTTATATCTATCCAACTGCCTAAATGCCCTTTCCACTTAGATGTCTAAAATGGAACTCCTTTTCTCCGCCTAGATTTGCTTTTCCTACAGCTTGACCCATCTCAATAAAAATCTCTAATTTTCCTTAAGGTCAACTTGTACTTACTTTTTGCTTTTATACACCACATTCATTTCCTCAAGAAATCATATTGTTTTGACCATTAAAGTGCATCTAGAAACCACCATCTCTGCTGCTAACATCCTGGTCCAGCCATCATTCTCTTTCCAGGATTATTGCACAAGCCACCTAATTGCTCTTATGTCTATTTCCCCACTATTCATTCTCAACAGAATGATCAGAGTGATCCTGTTAAAAAATATGCCAGTTCTTATCACTTCCCTGCACAAAAACCTTCAATGGCTTTCCATCTTGCTCAGAACAGGACTAGTTTTTATTCATATTTGTATTCTATCTTATCTCTGGCAACCTTCCTCACTGCCATTAACTCCCCAGCTCACAAGAGAGAAACCTGTTTCCACAAGTTTTTATTTGGTTTCCCAATATCTTGAAAAACTTGACTCCTCTAATCAAGATGCCTACCATATTCTTATATGTTTGTTAAGTTTTTATTATTTATATGCCTTGATTATTTAGCTTACTCATGTTCTATTTTTCATGTATAGAAATGGGAATAAAAGTGTCTCTCTTTTTATGTGAATGATGTAAAATTAGGTGATGAATAAACTATTGCTCACTATTATAATAATAAAAAAAAAGTTGCAAAAATCAACTCCAGTAAATTAGCTGTTCTGAAAAACAGATTAAACAGAATCTATTTTGCTGCAAGGAAAAACACTTGTCTGAAATGTGATTGCCACAAGAAAAATAATTGATTTTATCTGATTTTTAAGGACAGGAGGAGTGGGGGATTTAAAAGTTTCAAGTGGCAGTCCTGGCAATATCTTCCAGTACCTACTCCTGGGGTGTGGCTGGGTAATCCGATCAAAGCCTGCCTTGTCAGCTCAGTGCACTAGATTCCCATCTTCCTCAATCGTCCTCCACTCCTTCCACCACCCTTCAAGGCCTACCACAAAAATTCACAGCATAGAAAGGATTACATTTTCCAACTGTGCATTTCTGCCTATTGCCACAGAAGCAAGCGACTCTTTAAAAGAGCCTAGAGTCAAATTCTAGTTTTGTCAATAAAAATGTAATTTCACACAAATTACTCTTCAATTCTCTGTAGATCAGGACACAATCTGAAAAAAAGATCCAATTCAAATCAGATTCTACACTTATAAAACAGAAACCTTAAAGAAAAAAGTAAAAATTTATTTTTTATTTAAAAACATTCCTAAATGTTATCACCCTCACGCCTTTATTTGCATTTCTACATTTTGCCTTCCAGTCTTTATCTACAGGCATATAAAATTTTACATAGTTGTACCCATATCATAATGGTATTTGTGTTTTTTTCCCCCCTTTAAATTACATTATAAACATCCTAACTTACCACAAGTCCTTTATAGAGTACGATGGGGGAGGGAAATAGTGATGTCTCTACATAGTCTCCATAATTATCACTAAACCAGAAACCTTAAATGCTAAGACATCCTCAAGAGGCTAGAGGAAATGAGAGATTTAGTGCACACAGTGATGCTGTATAAAATATTTTATCAAAGGAACTAATAGAAACTCCCAGGGTAGGAGAAGAACATCTGCCCAAGAAAGGGGTACAGGGAAGAGAAAACACAGCAACATCTGGTCTCTAAATGTGCCAATATGAAAAATTCTCAGAGTCAGTTAGCTAGTGTTATGGGAAAAAACGAGCAAGCAAAAATTGTCTGGAAAAAAAAAGTCTAGTTTTGTCAGTAAAGAAAGAACAGTAATATTTACAAGGAATTTTCTATACTCAAAGTTCAAAAAAGTAGAATTTTGGACTCAATATGCAGCAAAATGGCTGAAACATCTATGTATAATAAAAGAGAAGAAATGACTAAAAGGGCAAACCTTGGAAAGGAGAACCATGACAGGAGAGAAGATTTTTCTTTTTGAAGGGAAGTGATGATATGTGATCATGCAAATGCAAAATTGCTGTTTGATGGCAGGGAATTTCAATGTGTACCCTTATGCAAATGCATTTTATAATAAAACAAAATGTGCAAGAACTTCTTGGGGTGGGGAGGGAAGAGGACAGATGCAGCTGCTAGACACTGATGCCTGAGAGGCATGGAAGGCAGGAGCTAGAAGACCATGCCACTCTGGTAACCTAAACAAAAAATCTCTCTAACATCTGACTGAAAACTGGATAGCTAATGAATGAATATCTGTAAGATCTTTCTTTACTGAGTGCTTAACTGTAAGCAACTCTCTGCTTAGAGTGAACCTCAATAGCAAGACATTAAAAAACAAACCAAAAATCCCTCACTTTTCTGTACTGAGTCATGGGGAAAATTTTATGAAATGCTCAGTAAAGACTAGAGATGAATATAAAGGAAGCTATTGTAAGCCATTCATTTAGCATGAATGTCATAGCACATTTCCAGCACGGGCCCAGGCACCTGTGGGCAGGAGGCAGTCTACACGTTGCTGAACACCGAGTATGGTTTTGACCAAGTGATATTTATTTATATCTGCACATCTGAAGCAGTTATTAAAAAGAAGTTGGGAAAAAGTGTGCCTCTCTGTAATAAAGCTATTTAAACGAGCCATTTTTAAACTGCTAAAAAATTAAAATTGTAGAAAGTCTAACCATAGGTGCCATGTTTTGCCTCAAGTGGTAAAAATACCATCTGCCTCAGTCTTTTTGCAGCATGCTTATTTCAAGTAGCAGTAGGCTAAACCACAGGCATACGCTTGGCTCCAGCTGGGAAAAATACACAGACGTTTGTAGATGTTTCTCTAAGCAAGGGTAGTCAACATACTCCTTTTCTTCTAGACATATATATTAGTTACCATAGCAAACCAAGTGGGAAGTGGTCCGAGAGGCTTCTCCACCAGTTCCAACACATGCCCATGAGTTCCCTGCAATTCAATAGGTGGCACTCTTCCCTCTAGGACTAAGCTGAATCCTGTGCTTAACTTTGGGCCCAGAGGCCTGGGAAAGGAGGAACAGTCTCTGAAAGGGACACACCCAGAGCTGCAGATCAACACTGTCATCCATATCCCCTAGCACTGTACATAAAAGCAAAACTGCTAGCCCAGTGTTTTGGTCGCAATTTACTTCTGGTAATTTCATTCTGTCTAATAAAACTTCTGCACTTTTACCTAGGGAAGTAAGGTGCTCCTTGTTTTTCTATTTCAGAAGCTGTTGGGTAGAATTGCCTCACATCCCCAGGTGGATGAATTTCAGCAGTGGGTAGTGACTAATGTACCTGCTTTTACCTTTCAGAGGTGTGGAGAGGCTTCATGAATGAATAGTTGTCAAGTGCTTTGATAGCTTAGGATGGAAGGCACCACAGCAATGTCAAGCAGCCATATCCAGACTCTATTGCAATAGGAACTCAATTAAAAGTAATTCAATTTCTTATCTGAGTACAGACCACCGTTTTGCTGAATGTGACATTCTTGACATCTAGTTGAGTCCGATTTTGAAGTTGATCACCTCTGCCACCCTCTCCCCACCATCCTTGCCATTCTGAGGCTGACAGAATTTGAGAGATGACATACAAGGCCACAGATCACATGACCAAAATAATTTTCTATGGTTCTTGAAATCTGTTTCTTTTTTCAGACAAAATTTGACTTTTGAGCAAATACTCATTGCTTGGAAATACAGAACTTCCAGCAAAAAAATGAATGTCATTATGGTCTCTAGGAATGACCCGGAGTTTTTCAAATAGTTTTACAGATAACTGCATGCGGGGAGCCCTAAACTGCTAAGCAGCCTGCCTGCACTGCTCAGCATGAGCACCAAGCACTATACAACCATGTGACACAGACAGCAGCATGGCCTTGATACGCTGAGCCCAGAAGACATTGTATATAACATGTGCAGCCACACCGTAAGCTCTTCCCTATAGACATTGTTCCATTGCTTGGTGGAGAAGGATATAATCTTTCTTTCCCATGTTATTTGGGTTTAAGTTTTGTGAAGGAATGCCGAAGTCTAGATTTATTACCTAGATCAAATCATGCCCTTAAATTTCAGTATAGCACCACATATTCGAGGGAGTGGTGGGTTTCTGTAGTTTACTGGCATGGGAAATATTGTCACTGGGCACTTGGGAAGGCTACCTTAGGACTACTGAACATAGGTGTGGATTGTATCATATAGTCAGTATATGACTAAGATTAAGTGGCTAATCTTAGTCTATATTTCTCCATTCCAGACCTTTCACACAAGCTTCTGAGCTTGTCCTAACTTAACATTTGTGTGACACTTATCCACACACATGTATCCAGCATTACTGCATCTAACCCTGCACAAGGCGATCAAGGTCCCTGCCTTCTGGGCTCTTTTATTCTAGTGGGAGGAGAGAATTAACAAGGAGTTAAATAAACATCATAATTTCAGATTGTGATCAATGTTACAAAGTAGAAAAATCAGGGTAAAGGCAAATGGCTACTTTAGATAGGGTGGTGTGAGTAGAGAAGCCTTGGGATGGCAAGTCGGAGTCAGTCTTGTTCATGGTTGTCTTATCCCTAGCACAGTGACCAGAACATATTAAAAACCAAACATAGCAGATCATGTGTACCTCTGTGGTTGAGAATGTGCTTTGCATATCTGAGGTCCAGGGTTCAATTCCCAGTACCTCTTTAAAAAAAAAAAGAACCAACAGAAAAAACTCAAACAAATATTTACTGGGTAGATGAAGGAATGAATCTTATCCTTGGCAGGATAAGATAAGACTACCTCCTCCCAGATTTGGAATGGGTTTATGAGAATACAGCAGCACTATTCCAAACTGCTCCTTTTGTATTGAGCAAACTGAAGGAAGATCAAAGAGATTAAGCAACTGATAACAGATTTTGTTGTGAGTTGGTGGCAGAGCTGGTACAAAAGAATGCTTGGTCCAGGAGTGTTCTATCTGTGTGCCTTGTTGTTTTTTCTTTTCTTCAAATCTCTTCCCATTGCTACATGCTTCTGCAATAAGAAACCCTAAGGAGTTCTGTCAGTCGTAAATAAATATCAATGATCAATAGTCACTCTAATGACAAATCGTGATTTCTTCTTTCTTACCTTTTTACTCATATGTTAGCTTTCCTTCACTAACACAATGAAATCCCAACCTTTATCTCCAAACTAGTTATTTGTAACCTTCCTAGTCTTCTGGACCTGGTTGATACCTGCAACCTATGGCAAAAGCTTTCCTTTCCTCTCAGCACTGAGATTAAAAAACCCTATCTCAGACTTTTTTCTTGCAACTTACTTCTCCCAACTTACTTTGTATTTCTTTTATTTATTTATTTATTATTTATTTAATTTTTATCCATGACCTCTGTTCATTCACTCACTCAACATTTATGAAATGCCAAATATTATGTTAGGCATCAGGTATACAAAGACAAAAAAAGACATGGTCCCTGCTCTCAATAGCTCTCAGTGAATGACCTGTCTCATAAATGGATCATTATAATATAAAAGAGTAAGTGCAATGACTGAGAGATATATAGTGTATTAGGGAAGACTGAGGAGGTACCTAATCCAACCAGGGTTAGCAGGAAGGGCTTCCTATAGGAGGTGATCCTCAATGCAGCCTTACAATGAAGAGCAGGAGCTAACCAGAGGAAGGAGGAAGGGATTCCAAGTAGAGGAGACAGCATGAGTAAAGGCACAGAGAACAGAGGCGGCCTGTTTTCTGTAATTTGGTGCTGCTAGAGCATGGAGTGGGAGGAGATGAAGTTGGAGAGTCCCTCTAGGGGGTGAGATCACACTGCACTTTATATGCCAATCTAACAAGCTTGGAATTTGCCTTACACGCAACATGGAACCAATGAAGGGATGTAAGCTGGAGAGTGAAACTGCCAGATTTGTGGATTGGATAGACACTCTGGGTGGTAATGACTCCATGGGGACCAAACACAGACAGGAAGACCAATCAGTAGGCTTTTCATTGGTTCAGATGAAAAGTCTCTGAACATGAACAATTGAAGAGAGATCAAGAAGAGATGTTGGATTCGAGAAAACGTAGGATATAAAACTGGCATTTCATGTTCATGGAATGGAAGGGTGAGGGGGGAGGATGAGTCAAGGGTGACTTCCAAATTTCTCACATGGTTGACTGGTTGGATGACGGTGCCAACCACAGGAGAGCGAGTAGGGACCAGAGATATCAGGGAAGATGCCAAGTCCAGTTTAAGCTGCATTGAGCTTGAATGCCTGTGGGACATCCCAGGGGATATGTCCATGTTTGGTTATATGATGAGGCTCAAGCAGATGCCTGTGATAGTGACAGATATGGAAACCTTCGATTTAGAGTCACTCCTATCATCTAGTTTTCTTTGAAGGAGGCAAAAGCTCATGAGGCAGATAAAAAGAGGGACTGCATTTCAGGCAAAGAAAAGAGCTAGAGTAAAGGCATGAGGCCATGAGTGTGTCCCAGGCTGCCAGGAGAGCTCAAGTGTCCAGACCAGCCCTGAAGAGATCATTGGGAATTGCAGTTGTCCCACTGCAAGCAGAGCCCTTATGAGTCTTTAGAGTACAGGTGTGTTCACAACCTGGCTATTCCTGGCTGTTGCATAAATCAGACAATTAGCATGTTCCTTTGACCAAGCAGCTGTATGCATGCCACACACTTGCTAAAGTGTTCTGTTTGTTTGTGAGGGAACAACAGAATGTGATCCTCGTGTGTTCATGGGGCTGCAGGTCAGAATTACCTGTGGAGACTTTCAGACTACTCCAGCCTCTCTCTGCCCTGCTCCCCCCACCAGGGGATTTTGACCTTGGTGAGAGAGGATGTGCTGCAGTGTTACCTGGCATGTGTGTTTTTTCAAAAGCTCCACAGGTGATGTGAGTACTACCGTCTGTAGAAGTCTGAGTCGGCTCTGCCTGGTGCTTCCCAGGTGTTATCTGATTGCACTGACAGCTGTCTTCTATCCACAGGCCATATGCATTTCCAATAATGATTAATGAGCTTACCCTGTTTGTTTTTCTTCCTATCACTTACCACTACTTGACATTATGTATCTACTTAGTTACTTATTAGTTAGTTATATCTGTCTCTCACACTAGATTAAAAATGTCCTGAAAGGAAAGACTTTGTCTAGTTTGTGTTATATTCCCAACACTTAATATGTCTGGAATCCAGTAGGCATTCAATACTCATTTGTTGAATAGATTTTATTTTACTTGCTTACACCTGTTACTTAACAGGAAGTGTCCCTTGGTTTTGAACGTGATGATTCTCTTATGACCTTTTTGCCCATCGTGCCAGCTTGCTGTCTTGCTTGTCTTCTCTAGGAGGTACCAGGAACCGAACTGGGGGCCTCCCATGTGGTAGGCGGGAGCTCAATCGCTTGAGCCACATCCGCTTCCCTCTTATGACCTTTTATTATTATTTATTTTTATTTTTTTAAGGAGATACTGGGGATTGAATTCAGGACCTTGTACATGCAAGGCAGGCGCTCAACCACTGAGCTACAGGCGATCAACCACTGAGCTATACCCGTTTCCCATTTCATGACTTTTTTTTTTAAGATTTATTTTATTTATTCCTCCCCTTCATTGTTTTCACTCGCTGTCTGCTCTCTGTGTCCATTTGCTGTGTGCTGTCTGTGTCTGCTTGTCTTCTCTTTAGGAGACACTGGGAACTGAACTTGGGGTCTCCCACGTGGGAGAGAGGCACTCAATCGCTTGAGCCACCTCAGCTCTCTGCTTTGTTGTATCTCCTTGTTGTGCCAGCTTGCTGCGCCTGCCTGTTGTGCCAGCTCGCCATCTTGCTCATCTTCTTCAGGAGGCACCAGGAACTAAACCCAGGACCTCCCGTGTGGTAGGCAGGAGCTCATTCGCTTGAGCCACATCCGCTTCCTCTCTCTTATGACTATGTATGTATGTATGTATGTATGTATGTATGTATGTATGTACCGGGAGCCAGGAATTGAATCTGGAACCTTGCATGTGGGAAGCCAGTGCTCAACCCACTGAGCCACATTGGCTTCCCTGAGTTGGTTTCTTCATTTTATGTCTGTGTTTTTTTAAAAAGATTTATTTATTTATTTATTCGCCCCCACCCCCCTCCCTTGTTGTCTGCTCTCTGTGCCCATTTGCTGTGTGTTCTTCTGTGTCTGCTTGTCTTCTCTTTAGGCGGCACCAGGAACTGATCCTGGAACCTTCTGGAGTGGGAGAGAGGTGCTCAATATCTTGTGCCACCTCAGCTCCCTGGTCTGCTGCATCTCTTATTGTCTCTCCCCTGTGTCTCTTTTTGTTGCATCATCTTGTGCACCAGCTCTCTATGCAGGCCAGCACTCCTGCATGGGCCAGCACTCCACATGGGCCAGCACTCTATGTGGGCCAGTTCTCCACTCGGGCCAGCCTGCTGTGTGGGCCAGCTTGCCTTCACCAGGAGGCCCCAGGAATCAAACCCTGGACCTCCTACATGGTAGACGGGAGCCCAATTGCTTGAGCCACATCTGCTTCCCTCTTTGTTTTGCTTGTTGTTTGTTTTTGTTTTTTTCAGGAGGCACTGGGAACCGAATCTGGGACCTCCCATATGGGAAGCAGGCGCTCAACTGCTTGAGCCACATCTGCTTCCCTCTTATGACCTTTTAAATGTTCATAAAAACTAAACACCAAATTGAAAAAAATAAAAATGTACTATGTATAAAATCTACTTACCTTTGTATAGTCTAATCTTCCTTTTTCTTGAGCCTAAAATAGAAAAGAGAGGGGAAATTCATCAGTTCCTTAAAAATTTAGTGTTTCTATCACTTTTGCTTTACAAACAATAAGAATCGCTGTCTTTCTCTAAATATATATTTACATATATAGATACCTATATACATATATATATATAATTAGTTATATTTGTTAAAGTAATATTTTGGAATAAACCAGGTAGACCCTTTAGATAATATTGTATTTTTAAAGAGTATCTGCTGGTGAAAAGCACCTTCCTCTATGAACATTAAACTACTAGTGTGATGGATTTCAAAGTGTATTCTGTGGAAATGCTAATTTCATTTTCCCCTCAACCTTTCATTATGAAAATTTTCAATTGTAGAGAAAAGTTGGAAGAACAGTGCACTGAGCACACATCAATGCTCTCCCTGGATTTGGCAGTGGCAGACATCTGACTCTTCACCCTACAAGCTTCAGCACATATCTTGTAAGCACAGGACGTCTCACACATAAGCACACAACCACAGCAAATTTAAAAAACAAACAATAATGCCATATCATCGAACATAAAAGGCATATTCAACTTTCTCCAATTGTTCCATAAATATATTTTATAGCTTTTTCCAAATCACGATTAATCAAAACTCACACCCTACATTTGATTTTTATGTCTTTTTTAGCTTTTTAAAATCTAGAAAGGCCCCTTGTTATTTTTCATGAAATGAAAAGAAAAACCATTAACTCTTTTTTCATGAAAACCATTGACTGTTTGAGGAACCCAGGACAGCTGTATTATATAAAATGCCCCACTTTTTAGGTATGTGTGATGATTTTCCTCACTGTGTCATTTAACTTGGCCCTATTTTGCTTATAAACTGAAAGTTGGGTCTGGAAAAGCTTGCTTAGATTTAGATGAAACATTTTTGGCAAGACTATTTCATACATACATATATATTTTAAAGTAAACCATATTCAAATTCAAAAAACAAAATAAAAGACAAAAGGCAGGGAGCAGATGTGGCTCAAGCAGTTGAGCGCCTGCTTCTCACATGGGAGGTCCGGGGTTCAGTCCCTGGTGCCTGAAAACAACAACAACGAAAAACAAACAACAAGCAAACAAACAAAAAAACCAACTCAGGAGAGCCGATGTGGCTCGGTGGTTGAGTGTTGGCTTCCCGTATTTGAGGTCCTGGGTTCTATACCCGGCCCTGGTACCTCAAAAAAAAAAAGAAGACAAAAGGCAGCTTAACAAGTTATGGAAGCATTATTCCAAAAAAATTTTATCTTATCTAATCCTAAAACAAACTCAATTTTTCCTCCAGTGTTCAGAAAGATACACAGATGAACAGAGATTAATAAATGACATGATGGAGGTTTCTTTGTTAATGAAGAAAAATGCTTAATCATATTCATATCTCATAAAACTAAACTCCTATATTCTTTTTTTACCTTACCTTTAGCATTAATATAGTAAGTTCACTTTTGCTACAAAAATATTACAATATTACTGTTAGCTATAACCTATAAGTTACATTAGTTACATTTTCCCCATGTATCAACATATTCTTAACACCTTGTAGTGTAAGAACATACCTATATTTATATTATTAACTACAATCCTCATCTACCACCAAAATCACTGTATACAGTTCCTAGATTATCCTCCAGTGGTCCTCCAACTAACATTAACCTCCCTAGACTACCCATTTCAGCCACAATAACATCCATAAATCAGTAGTGTTTGTTAGTCATTATAATGTGCTACAATCAACTCCATCCATTACCACATACTTACAATTGACCTTATTAAACATTCTACATACATCCAGCATCAACTCCCCCTCTTCAACCCCCATTCCATCTTTCGCCAACCTACGCTCCATAATCAAACTCCGTTTAAGTCTACTCATTGTTTTTAGTTCATATCAGTGAGACCATACAATATTTGTCCTTCTGTGCCTGACTTATTTCATTGAACATAAGGTCCTCCAAGGTTCCTCCATATTGTCATGTGCTTTCCCAGTTCATTTCTTCTTACAGCTGAATAGTATTCCATTGTATGTATATACCATATCTTGTTTATCCATTCATTGGTTGACAGGCACTTAAGTTGTTTTCATCTTTTAGTAATTGTGAATAATGCTGCTATGGACATCGATGTACAAATATCTGTTGGTGTCCTTGCTTTCAGTTCTCCTGAATATATTCCTAGTAGTAGGATTGATGGATCATATGGCAGTTCTATATTTAGCTCCCTGAGGAACCACTAAATGGTCTTCCACAGAGGCAGCACCATTTTACACTCCCACCAACAGTAAAGGAATGTTCCTATTTCTCTACATCCTCTCCAGCACTTGTAGTTTTCTGTTTCTTTTAATAAAGGCCATTCTATAAGGCGTGAAATGATATCTCACTGTAGTTTTGATCTGCATTTCCCTAATAGCTAGTGATGTTGAGCATCTTTTCATGTGCCTTTTGGCCATTTGTACTTCCTCTTTGGAAAAATGTCTATTCAAGTCTTTTGCCCATTTTTTAATTGGGTTGCTTGTCTTGTTGTCATTAAGTTGTGTGATCTCTTTCTATAACAAAGCTTGTCAGATATGTGGTTTCCAAAGATTTTTTCCCACTGAGTTAGTTGCCTTTTCACCGTTTTGTTTTTTTTT
>JAQZBX010090905.1:0-12450 GCA_029593785.1 Cabassous unicinctus
AAGAACACACAAAGAGCAGACAGCAAACGCAAAACAATGGGGCAGGGTGGAATAAATAAGTCAATCTTTAAAAAAAAGAAATTCTGTATGTAGTAGTGAATTTCATACCATTTTCCATACAAACCTTAATTGCACTATAAAGTTCATAGCACAATGCATTTTTCTGGATAACTTCTAAAAATAACTGCCCCCAACTTCATTCTTTTAAAATGTCACTTACCTAAACTGAATCTCTCAAAAGCCTCCTGTCTATCCTGAGTGGTTACTGGCTGACCTTCCAAACTTTCCAGTGAACGGAGGTGGAAAATGGTAAATTGGCGGTAATGAGAAAGCATCACAATTGGATTTTCGACCAGGATCAGAGAAGTCAAATCTGGAAGCAGTTTCAACTTGCTTACATCCTGGAGCTGAAGAGATATGTAACATTAGAACTAATATAATTTAATTTAAAAACCATAAATATATCTAAAGGAAGTAATAAATGAAAGGAAATTGCCTTAGCATGGCAGGGAACTTATTCATGAAACCCATTACACAAAAGTAATGGTAATGGGGAGAGGGATAGAAAGGGAGAATAGTTTTTCAGTATCTACAGAGTGTCAGGGCCATATCAGGCATTTTCCATACAGCATTTCATCTGTAATTCCTCGTGACAACCTAGCATCCTAATTTTACAGTTGAAGAAACTGAGGCTCAAAGAAGTTAGGTGAGTTGTCAAGAAAGGCCCAGAGCTTGTAAATAAATGAAATGGGATTTGAATTCAGGTCTGTGTAACTCTAAACCTATGGTCTTGTCATTACACTGACTGAGCAAATTGAAAATATAAATGTCTATAAAAAAAGATTTTGTGAGTCTTCAGATAACAGAGTCATAACTGATAGCTAAAAGAAATGTGGGCATGCGGAGATACCTACATTTTTGACACTGATATTCAGGAGCATAATTATAGCCTCTCTCACATCTTGGTCCAACCACCTGATAAAAGGGGTGATCGACCTGGGTCTGACACCAAACAGAAGGTAACAAGTCCTTAAATTCTAATGTATACTTAAGGATGCCCTAAATCAGTGTTTGTTTGTTTGTTTGTTTGTTTGTTTTTTTAAAGGAGGTACCACGGATTGAACCCAGGACCTAGTACATGCAAAGGAGGCACCCAATCACTGAGCTACACCCACTCTACATCAGTGATTTTTTTAATGAGATTTTGAAGGATGTCTATTCTGAAAAAAGCATATTCAATAACAAATAATTTTACATGTAGAAAAGGGAGGAGGTAAAATACAGAGAGGAAGCATGACAAAATCTTTTTCTCACAATCGCATCTCAAACTAGAAGCAGGGCAGGGGAGGGAGCACAGCTTCCCCAGGTAGGTTTATCAAAATATCTGAAAAACAGTGAGATTTTAATGTTTATCCAGGGGTGTTTTAAAAAGGTTGAGAAACACTACTCCTAATAGCTAGTACAAATAAATCTTCTTTCCCAAGGGAATATGCATCATTCCTACTAATGCGAGTGTCAGATAAAAACTAGAATAAGAAAGTCATACAAAATGAGAAACAATAATAAATACTTCTTGAGTAATTTCCCTGTTAACCATCAACTGGCACTGAGTATCATCACCTGGCCTGAATACTATTTAAGTATAATCTACTTTGATGACAATTTGTGGCAAATTTTAGATTCATAGCTAGCTGTTCCCATCACCTCATAAGTTCCAAGAGCCCCAAGGTGACGTCATATAACATGGTGCAGGGCTTGCGCTGAGGCTCTTGAGTTGTCATTGCTCAGTTGCACTGCCCTGGGCATCTCCCAGGCGGTAGTGACTTTAGCTAGGAAATGGCAGAGATTCACCAGGTCTTTAATGGAGGTAACATGAAAAAGCACATATATTGAACAAATGTTTATTATGATTGGCCTCCACTGGTAAAATTTTAAAGAATACAAGTTTAGTTATTTTGTGTTTTAAAGGTTTTAAAGCATTTTCATATCTATTATTTCATCTGCGCCTCAGAAAACCCATATAGAGAAGGCAGTGCAGGGATTATTTTCTCCAATTTAAACATGAGGTAGTGAATTTTAGAGAGATTAAGGGATTCTCCAAGATCACAAAATCAAATCTAGACCTAAACTAAAACTCATATCTTTCATTTTCTATTTCATGACTAATGTTATTTCAATCACAGCATGATTGTTCTAAGTTTAACAAAAATTTAAATAAATTAACATTCTCCTTAGCAATTGTTTATTGAAAACCTAACTGTAAACAAGTATCTAAGAAATCATAAATTATATTCCAGAGAAAAATAAACATCACTAGCAGATTATCTGAGCCATGATAATAAAGTTGCTCTATTATAAAAAGCTAGTGATCAACCCCCTTGATTATCACACCAATGGACACTATAGTCAAGATTATTTCATTAGTTTCAAAATTTTACTGCAAGGTAATTATGTCAGAAAGAAAATGAGTTCTGTTCTAGGTATCTAGAGACTTGGATTCTGGCACAAGCTGTGTGACTTTGGGCAAGTCACTTAGCTTCTCTAAGACTTTATTTGTAAAATGGCATAAGACTATACTACCTAATTCATAGCATTATAAAAACCAATGGAGATAATATATGTGGAAACATTATAGAAAAGCATTGTTTTATATAAAAAGATTTTATAAAAATATTAAGTAGAAAGTGAAAGTTGCATAAATTATAGTCATACAAAAATAGGCAGTCTTACTTTACATGGTACCATGTTAACTGAACTGTGTGCATGCAAGAACCTCGTCAGAATCAATTCTTTGCTTTGCACAATGCTTATTTGCTCTCAGTCACTATGATCAAGTCTCACTAGTTCATGTTTACCTTGGAGAAAATAATCCCTGTACTGCCTCCTTAACAAGAGTGTTATGAGGCTCAAATGAAATTATAGATGTGATAACACTAAGAGATAAACTCTCAATTACCATAGAACCATGCAAAGTGAAGACTGCTTGTTTTTAACTACCCTAGAGAATTCTAGGTTATGTCTGAATTTTTGGTATTTGCTCAAAGAGCCAAAGACTTTAAAAGAAGAAATCCCATTTAAGAAAAACAAAAACAAACTTCAAAACATTTTTTTTCAACAAGTCCAAAAATTAAAAAAAAAAAATTCTTGCTACTTTGAATAACTTACCGATGATAACTTGTTGCCTTTCAAATTGAGGACTCGCAAGGATCTTAGCTTCTTCCCTAACCATACTGGAATATGTTCAATTTCATTTCCTGCAAGGTTTAGCTTTTGCAGATTACACATGTTTTCTATGCCTTCAATTTTGCTGGAAACCAAAGGATAAAATCAAACTTATTAAGTACAATGATAAAGACCCTCCACTGTATTTTTAGACTAGAGAGACTTGGTCTCGTTTGGGGTTACTTTTCATAATTATAATTTATCAATCCTTTTCATAAATGAGAATAAAAAAAAAAAAAAAAAAACCTCGCTACAAACAAAATTACCAAAATAAACTATTAACCCTTCATTACTGTGTCCAGAAATCCTACCCAACATACTATCAAACTTCAGAGCCCCACAACAGCGCATAGTCATACTAAGTGATATAAGCACCAACAAACAAAAACTTTCCCTAAATCCAAGCCCTGCACTCCTTTAATATAAAGTTTGAACAAACATTGTAGACTGGAAGCCAATTAGAAAAGAATCTCTCAGTGGCAATCTCACCAACCACTATGAAAAGTAATAGCTAAAGCCAGGGAAAAAGAGAAAAATTCAGAAGCACACACTATGCTATGTGCAGCAGTTCGGCACAAGTGAAGATGTTCTTAATTATTACCTTAAGTCATCCGTAAAAGATTAATTATGCCAGAAGAATGTGGCTGCCATCTTGAGCTGGTGGAAGCCTTAGAACAATACTGTGTTTATGACTATAAATATTTTAATCAGAATATTCAAATTAATAAAACATCACTTATATGGACGAATTTTCATTGAGGAAGCATTTTCCAAAGTGTTTTTCCAATTTAATTGCTAATTTAATTCCCTGGTCAATTTTCTACACTGGACATATATTTCCAGCTTTTTCTATTTTCATTTTTATTCTGTATCTATTTTTAACAATTCATTTATCATTTTTTCCATTTCAATTTTGTTGTATTATAGCTTCTTTCACTGTTAGTTTTTTTGGTTTTGTTTGTCTGTCCTTATTTATACCAAGTCTAATTTGGCAGGCTAAGTGTACAGATAAAAAGATTCATTAATCATTTTTTCCATTTTAATTTTGTTTTATTATAGCTTCTGTCACTTAGTTTTTTTGGTTTTATCTGTCCTTATTATACCAAGTCTAATTTGGCAGGCTAAGTATACAGATAAAAAGATTTTCAAGATGATTTGATTTGATTCTTGCATCAATTTTTGTCTACAATAAATTTTCTATATTCAGTTTTAGCCACCATCAGTTTGATTATGTTTATTTATGACCGTAATATTTATTAACAATTGGAAACAAGACTGACCATATTTCTTGTAGCAATGAACAAAGAACATTTAGATAAATACACAGGATCAAAACGGGGCTGAAATATCTTTGGGATCTAAATGGCAGGTTAAAACATTCTGATTCACACCTATATCCTTATTGTAATAAGGCAATGAATCATAGATTCTATCTAGGGAAAATTTCCAACAAAAATAAAATTAAGATAAAATATGGTACTCAAAAGTGAATTTTCTTTTTTGATGATGCTAGATATTATTCTGTGCTTTAGTGATGCCAAAACACAAGGCCAGTTATTATATGTGAAGGGCTAGACTATCAATGAATAAGGATCAAAGTGCTTTCTGTTTCAAAAGATTCTTTCAGTTATGTGGGTAGCATTAATCTGGGTAACATTCATTAATCTACATCTCTAACAAAGAAGACCATGCAATGCTACCTGAAGTATCTACTTACCTGATTTTGTTATATGATAAGTTGAGTTCACGTAATTTTAAGAGCTTGTCCACCTTCTCAATCTTCCCTATTACATTATAGCTGAGATTCAGTACTTCGAGACTAATACATTTTTCCAAATTTTCAATATACTAATTGGAAACAAACAAATAAATACTTTATACAACGGATGCCTTGACATAAAACACAACACTTAAATATGTGCATTAGGGGATGTTTTGATCAGTCAGTAGAGAATGATGAACCCTTACTGCTCCTTGATAATCCCCTGCTGCAGCCCTCCTTGGCCAGGAATAGCAACTCTCCTCAAGCTGCCAAACTCTCCTTGCTCTTCAGCACACGACAACTCTTCCGACACACTAAGAAGCTCAAGACAAGAATTTCCCCATTATCCTTCCCTCCACCTTAACTTTTCTATATCTCTCCCTCCTTCCTCTTCTCCTTTCCTCCAAGAAACAGCTTTCTTGTTTTTTAAGTTAAACTAGGTACTTACGCTCTTACATAACCCCACCTACTTTCTCCCCACCATGATTTTGCTTCTGCAACCTCTTTCTCTCCTGGATCATCCCCCCAAATTTAAAAACATTCAATATTCAACAGATACTCATTATATACTTACTATATAGTAGGCATGGCACCAGGATATGGGGATATAGCAGTGACCTAGACAATTTTTCTGCCACACCAAGCCTATATTCAACATGCTAACATCTCTTCTCTATAAAACTAAACACCTTTCACTGAACTTATTTTTCTATCAAGCTATCATCTTATTTTCCTTCTTTGCCCCCAATATTTTCACAAGAGTTGTCTATATCCCTCATTCTGCCTTCAATTCATTCATATTCTATCCCTAAGGCAATACATCATCTGCCCTCACTAATGTATTCAAATGGTTCTCTCCAAGATCACCATTTATTCATCCATTCTAAAAATATTTATTAAACGTGTATTATGTGCTGGGAGCTGTTCTAGGTACTGGAAATAAAGAGATGAATAAGGAATAAATGTTCATGTTCTCATTTATGGAGACAGACAATAAACAAACATAAGCAAACAAAACTTTCCATGAGTGGTGTGTACTAACAAGAATATAAAGACAAGATGAGAACAGATTTTGTCTGTTGTGTTCACTGCTATAGCACTACTGCCTGGTACATAGTAGGTACTAAATAAATATCTGGTGATGGGAAAAATAAAAGGGAGTCTAACTGTGATTGGATGTTGAAAGATGGCCTCACACAGGAAGAAACACTGAACTGAGTTCCTAATAACAAGAAGCCAACTATGTGACTATCTGAAGGCAGAGAATACCAGGCAGAGAAAACCAATCCAGAGGCCCTAAAAGAATGAACTTGGTGGGTTTGAGAAACAGAAGGGAGGAATTTTAATTGCCAAATCCAAATAACTTCTATGTTTTCAACCTATTTGACTATTCTGTGACATTTCTTATCATCCTTTCCTGCCTGAAATTCCCTCCTCCTTTGCCTCCATTCACCATACTCTTGGATCTTCTCCTTTCCCAGTGGCACTTTCAGGCTTCTTCGTTGGTTCTGCCTCTCTAGCGTATGCTCTCTGATCTCCCTCACTATTTCTCCTCTTTATCCTATGGCTTCTTCATACAAAGTTTAGGTTCTCAGAGATCAGAAACTAAGCATATTTACCTCTGTATCTACTATCACATCCTAACATAATGTCTGAGCTATAACAACCACACAATAAATATTTACTAATTTGATATTTCATTTTCAAGAATTTTAAAACTCCAGCATGTTACCTTTCCTTTTTAATGGCACAATACATGAATATATCCTAGTAAAATGTTTCAGACAAAACATAAAAGGTTCTCTTCATCAACCCCTCCACAACCACCACCCCCAAACCCCACTGCTCAATGGTAACTATTCTTAAGAGGCTGATGTATATACATCTAGATCTTACTATTCATTTATATCCATATATAAACATATAGAAAAACAGGATTTTAAAAATATTCCTGGGATCATACTATATAAAATGTTTTCAATTTTTTCCCCACATAATTTATTGCTTACATTTTCCACATTAACACTTAGAGCTTTAATTCATTTCTTAAAGAATTTCATGGTATTTCATAATTTATTTAACCAATCTTCATTGATAGACATTTAGTTATTTCCAATTTTTTCCATTTTAAAAACATATCTATATAGACATTTTTTGCATACATGTGCAAATATTATCAGTACAATAGGCATTGAGAAGTAGAATTGCAGGGTCGGACAGTTTAAACTCAGTGAGTATAAACTCAACTACTGGATCAAAGAATAGGCACATTTAAAATTTTGATAAATACTACCAAACCATCTTTCTAAAATGCTATACCAATCTATACTTCCACTAAGAACTCATGAGAATATCAATTTCCCATATCTTTCTGAACACTAAATAAATCTATCTTCTAAATTCTTGTCCATTAGATGTACAAGATGGAAGATGGTATCAAACTATTGTTTTATTTCACATTCCTTTTATATTAACGAGGTTGAACAGATTTTCATATTAATATTGGCCATTTATAACACTTGTGTACTGCTGGTTCATATCCTTTGCACATTTTCTATGGAGTTGTTTTCCATCTCCCTTACTGAATTGTAGAAGCTCTTTATTACAGATACTACAAATATTACAAATACTATATACCAGTCTGTTACTTTTCTCTTAATTATTTAAAAGTTGTCTTTTATTAAATATAAATATAAAATTTTTATGTAAGCTAAATCTGTCAGTATTTTTCTTTGTGGTATTAGGATTTGCATTTGCTTAGGAGGGTCTTCTCTACCCTAAGATTTAAAATATTCCCTTATATTACTTTTGTATACTTATATAGCAATTTTGTTTGCTGATTTTTGTTTGGTTTTGTTTTCCCAGTTAGCTCTTCTACCTTGTGGAATTAATTTTTTTGAATCACATGTGGCAAGAATCTAAATTTATACTTTTCCAATTAAAGCAATTAAATTACCTATTACTGTTCATTTTGTATAGTTTATGAATAAAGTAGTAAATGCTCTAGAGCAGAGATTAGCAAACCTTTTCTGTAAAAGGCCAGATAGTACATTTTTTTGGCTCTGTAGGCCAGAGTCTCTATCATAACTACTCATTGTAGTGTAAAAAGGGCCACAGACAATATGTGAACAAAACGGTATAGCTGCGTTCCAATAAAGCTTTACTTACAAAAATAGGCAACAGGCCTAATTTGGCCTGCAAGCTGTCATTTGCCAACCCTTTCTCAAAAGAGAGTTAATAATGTATAGAATATTCACAAAATTAACGGTAAAAACCCAAGCTCAGGTAATAGGAGCTTTTGGATTTGAAGATATATTCTGATGTAGAAGTTTCATTTTATTGCTGAACAATAAAAGGTTTGCTACAAATTAGTTGACATTAGGATGATATGTTATTGTAAATATAATAGTCTTTTTTGTGTGTACCATTTTAAAACAGAGAAACCTTCAAAACAATGTCTATACTTAGAAATTATTAGTAACCTACCCTAAATTTCTTGCCACCATCTTTAGAAAGTGAAAGGTTCAGAGATTTTACCAAGGCCAAATTGTCCTGTTTAGTAAGTTTTTTAACAAGGGCCTCTGTAATATATCGGACTCCTGCATGTGAATCAGCTTCTGAAATTACAGAAACAGATCATTATCAGTAGACAAAGACATGAAGACTCTGAAAAACAAATCATTTTGATATTATATAAACAAAAATAATTTAAGCCATGCAAATGCAAAAACAGCCAGCTAATTCTAAGTACATTTTAATATTTTATTTTATATAGCATTTCATAATAATGATGATAGTTATATTCAATAAATATTAGCTGTGTGTGAAGCTTTGTGCTAAATGCTTAACATTTTAAAATTTTAATTTGTGCAGCAAACCTCTGAGCTAAAAACTATTATTATCCCCATTTACAAAAAGAGATAAAAAGCATTTGCTCAAGATCTTGCAGGTAGTAAGAGGCAAATCTAGAACTTGAACCCAGGCAAATGAATCCAAAATTTGCACTTTTAACCATACGCAGCACTGAAGTTTTTAACAATATTTTCATGATAGTTTTTAAAATAAACTAGCACTACCGAGTTGTTTTAAAACTTTCAATCTAAAGTAGATTGGAAACATTGTAATTTTTAAAAATCTTCTTCTATTTTTCATGATGAAAAATTCTAATTTGTTACACTTTTAAATGGAGAACACCACAACATTTTTTTACAGATATAAAGTACTAACTTGATGGCTAGCACACCATATCTTATAACCTTTCTGGATGATGCTGTAAAAGAGTACTGAAACCATATTACATTTTTAAAAGGCAGCCATAAAAAGAAAATTGCTTCTTGGTTCTTGCTTTATGAGTCAGAAAAAAATTAATCATTGGTTCAGTTTCAGGGTCAGGGCCAAAGATTCCCTATGATTATTTATAAGAAATTAATAATATTACATTTATTTTGGTTCAAAATAAATGATTTTTTTCTTGAATTTGGTCTGAAGGAAAACAAATAACTGACACTCAAATATTTTAATCAAACTGGAAATAACAATGTACCAATTGACAGCAAGGGTATAATATAAATTCAATGGTGAGAATGTTAATTAATAAACACTGATCAGTTATTCAGGTCAATAATTTTTGATTGCTGTGATTTCATGATTTAGCAAAGCATAATACATTTTTGAAAATAGATTCCCTGAATAACAATACTTTTAAGAAAAAATAAAAAATTTTGTTGTAGCATATTTCTACATATGGGACATGAATGTGGAAATCAGTCCAGTCAGAGATAAGCAGTTTGCTCAAATGTAGATACAATTTTAATGCTGAATTAAGGCACTCCACTCTGAAACGAAGAGATTCCTAACCAAAGAGGATGGCATATTTGGGGTATGAGGTTTAAGGCACCCTCCCACTACAGGAAACAAAGCTTCCTCTGTCTGGAAACTTCCTTCCCCCAATCTTCTTCAGACATCTTCACCCTCACCCAGAACCAGAAGCTACTATCCTCAAACAACAGGTCAAGTTAGTACTAGGACAAATGTTACATTTGGACCAAAAATATAAGCTCAATATTTTCTATCTGTTTAAGATTACATATTATGTGGTCAAACAGATCTTAGATTAAAAAGTGATACCTTTATGCTCTTGGTAGTCCAAAAGAAAATTGTTTTCCTCTGTAATCTTGGCTTGCTCACACCGTAGTCCTCTAGAATGAGGAGTCTCTGGTCTGCTTAAAGGTGAAAGTGACCTAGATCTCATACTGGGCATAAGAGACAACGGACTAGAAGAGTGAGATGATGACGATGTTTTTGCTTTGGAGAATATTCTTTGCTGAGGACCCTTCTTCATTGCAAAAATAAAGTCAAGTGTCCATCAACGCCTGTAAGAATTTTCAGTACGTTTAATAAGGTTACCTTTTTCAGAGCTAACAAAACTATCAAATTAATTTATTTCTAAAACACCATGACTGTACTTTCAATACTACAAAGTTATAAACTCAGAGGCTACTGATACTAGGATCCACACTACTCCAAGCTGATGGAAGAGCCACAAAGGGAAAAGAGACCTCTATATGGTCGTGTACTGATAATTAAATGCTCCAGCCAGACGTGTTACCTGTCATTTCTATTCTCAACTTATTGAAAACAACTAGTTACTAGGCCCTTTCCATCCACAAGGGTCCTAGAATGCAGAAAGCTGGAATTATTTTGGCAAGCAGCAGTATTTAATACTGAAAGCACTCTCTCCTTCCTGAACCGGTTTCTTCCTTTGGCTTCTAGGATACCACACTCTCCTTGGATTCTTCCTTCCTCCCTGGCCACTCTTTGGACTCTAAAAGCTAGAGGTTTTCAACATTCCCTTCCAGTCGCTTTCTAATCTGATGCAAACTCATGACTCCCAATGCCACCTGTACACTGATATTTATATCTTCAATCCAACTTTCCTCTGAACTCCAGAAGCCATTTTCCAACTGCCTACCTGATATCTCATAGGCACCCTAAACTCAACATGTCCAAAACGGAAATTATCATTTTCTCCCATCCTCCCTCACTCTCCTTCAGTCCTGTTCTTCCTCCACTGTTCCCTAAGTAGTGAACAGCACTCATGGGAAAAAGCCATAAACCTGGGAGTCATTCTTAACATCTTCCTCTTCCTTTTCCCTAAACCCAATCAGTCACCAAATCCCGTCAAATCTACCACATAAGTATCTCTCAAATTGATCTACTTCTTTCCATCTCTACTGTAATCCAAGCCTTTATCAAACTACTATGGTAGCTTTTAAGCGATCTGCTTACAAGCGCTCTGCCTCCCTCTCATCCATCACTATACTACAAGGCCTGAGAACCAAAGTGATCTATTTTAAAAGTAAATGCTGAGGGGAAGCGGATGTGGCTCCCATCTACCATATGGGAGGCCCTGGATTTGGTTCCCGGGGCCTCCTGGTGAGGGCAAGCTGGCCCACGCCCGCAGAGAGCTGACAGCGCGCGCACGTGGAGAGCTAGCACAGCAAGATGATGCAACAAAGGGAGACAAGCAGACCCAAAGGAAAAACACGCATGGAATGGACACAGAAAGAAGACAGCGAGCACAAGCGGCAGTGGTGGTAGGGATAAATAAATAAATAAAAATAAATCTTAAAAAAAAAAAAGTAAATGCTGGGAGTGGATATAGCATATAGTCCAGTGGTTGAGCGCCTGCCTCCCATGTACAAGGTCCCAGGTTCAATCCCCAGTTCCTCCTAAGGAGGAAAACAAAAAACATAAATCTACAATATTTACCATTACCTACAAGGTCCTCCATGATCTGGCCATGTCTCTCTGGCCTCACCTTTATCACTCATTCCCTCTCTGCACATACTTTCTTCTGTTTCAAATGCTTGTTACCATTTTCATCATGTTAATTCTTAGTCTTCCTTCAGGGATGAGCTCAACTGTTGCTTCCTCAGGAAAGCTTTCCATGTAGGTGCATACTCGTCAAGACCCCAGTTACATACTCTCAAGCAATTTGTATTTTTTCTTCAAATAATCAGTTTGCAATTATATGCTTATTCATATGACTATCTGCTTAACATCTGTCTTCCCACTCAACTGTAAGCTCCATGAGAGCTTCTGTTTTGTTTACCAATGCTTCCCCAATCTAGCAAAGCACCTGGACCCTAGGAGGAACTCAATAAATGTTTGTTGAGTGAATGAATAGATGGACTTATCTTCTACTCATCCCTCTCCCTCATCCATCCAGATATTGATCATACCTCTGAAATATTTCTAAATTCATCTCCATCAATCTTCATAGTCACTTTTATCATCTCCTGCTTATACTAATATGATACTCCCCTATCTGGCTTTCAATCTTCCTTTGCCTCACCCCTAATCCACCCTCCATCTTTGACTCACTTAACTCATAAAAACAAGAAAAGTTTAATGGTTCCCACTGCCGGTAAGTCTAAACATTTCAGCACTATCCACAGGACTTG
>JAQZBX010090906.1:0-12465 GCA_029593785.1 Cabassous unicinctus
TTTAATTTTCAAAGAAGTTTTAGGTCACAGCAAAGTCACACACAGAATATTAGAGACTCCCACATACCCAACCTCCCTCCCAATGAGTTTTAGTATATATCTACATTTGCTATATTCCCTTAGGACAATTTAGAGGATTTAGTTTTTTAAATATATATAATTTTCAATAGTTATGGTTGTGTCACTGGGAGAGGGTGTGCAGAGCTCTTCAAACTGCCATTCTGGACCTTGTCTCTCTAGTTATTTGTTAATTGAGAAATTGGCACGTGTAATATATTTAGAGGAGGGAAAAGGATGGTGAATGGATTTGAACATGGGGGCATTGGAATAATAGCTGGAGGAATCAAAATATGAAAGAGATATGAGGATGAGTGTTTTCACAAATGGAAAATGGTAAAGAAAACTTTAATGAGCAGAACTCAAATTAATACACACAATAAATTGGAGGCAGATTTGGTTAAATTTTGAAACTAGTTTAGTTGAAGGAAAGATAAATGGCAGCTGTCTTAGTTGGAAGCAGAGTGGTATCACTATCCCCAAATCCTCAAGACTGAGGAATGAACAACCATAAAGGGGGAGATACAACTATTGACTAAAGTAGACTTCTTCTTATTCTAGTAATGGAAGAACTTGTAACATTGCTGTAAACACAGTGGCCACCAGAGATTCTGAGGGAAGGGACAGGGAAGAATTGGTGTAACATGGGACATTTTTGGGACACTGGAATTGTCCTGCATGACATTGCAATGACGGATACAGGCCGTTATACATTTTGTCATAACTTACAAAATTGCATGGGACAGAGTATAAACTATAATGTAAACAATAATTCCCGGTTATTATATATATAATAATATATATAATACTATATATAGTAGCAGTGCTTCAGTATGTGTTCATTCATTGTAACAAATGTACCACACTAATGAAAGATGTTGTTAATGGGGGAAAGTGTGTGTGGGGTATACAGGAATCCCCTATATTTTCTATGTAACATTTATGTAATCTAAAACTCCTTTAAAAATAAAGAAAAAAAAATAAATGGCAACCAAATGTTTGGCCCTGAGCTTCTTTTTACTGCAAGATTGTGAGCAAAGCTGTGACTATCTTTTACAGAAATGCCAGAGGAGATGCCTGCAATGATAGATTGTCAAGCAAGATGAACGTAGAAGTGTTTACAGTGCACAGAGGCCAGTTTGGAGGCTAAGATATTAATCAAGGTGAGAGATGATGCTGTCTGAAGGCAGTAGTAGCAGAAGTGGGCTCTGCATCTAGCATGATCGAAAATGCTGTGTTGAAGGATATGGGATGTCTGAGATTAATTACAACCTATTGCAGACCAACAGAGTTCACCTGGCTTTGAGTTAGTACTCTTATTCCTTTTCATTTTTAACTATGACTGTGAGTTAAGGAATGTTTAGGAACCCATATATCTGGCATCTTCTCCTCTTTCATGTGTTGTGAAATTGCTGCATTAGAGCTCAATGTCATATATATAGTCCAAGACATGCAGACATTTGAAAATGTGAGCTTTCTCCTGTCTTATCAAGCAACAAAGAGCCAAATAAACATTAAAAGTGTTTAATAGAACAACATTTCTCAAATTGTTTGGCTATGTCTAAGAACAGTACCTTTTAGTAGCAATGAAATTAATAGTAAGACAAGTAAAAAATAAATAATGGATACTTGTTATAAACTGCAGAATCAGATCACAAGATCGGTCATATTTTTATGCATTTAAAAAATCAGGAATATGTGCAGGGAATGTCTGTGTACAGAAGTTCTATAAGAAAAATTGCTATAAAGCTGCTCAAGTTAGCAGGATAAATGGGGGAAATTAGAAGAAAATGACCTTAAGCAGTAAGTAAGTAGAAACTCTAAAGGAAATTGAGATTTTTTTAAAATAATTTTTTTATTTTTTATTTTTTAAAAGATACTTAGATTAAATAAATGTTACACAAAAATTATAGGGATTCCCATATGCTCCACATCCTATACCTCCCACATAAACATCTGTCATTAGTGTGGCACATCACCTGCAATGGATATACACATCCTGGGGCTTTGCCACTAAGCATGGACCATAGTGCACATTGTAGACCACACTCTCTCCCACACAGTTCTGCATGTTATATGCTGATGTAAAAAGGCCTATATCTGTCGCTGCAATGTCACTCAGGGTAATTCCCAAGTCCCAAAAAAGCCCCTGTATTACAATTGTTTTTCCCTCTCCCTGCCCCCAAAGTGTCCAGTGGCCACTGGCTCCACATTAATGTTGTAATTTCTTCTATTACTTGAATCACAATATGTCTGTAACAGAATACCAGTAAGTCTACTCTAGTCCATAGCTCTCCCCCCAATCCTGAGGATAGGGATGTCCACTCCACCTCCAAGTGAGAGGGGGCTTATATCCATGGATAAGATGGATGGGATTATCCTGCCTGCAGCTGCAGACTGTCTCCATTCCCTGGAATGGCCATTGTCCATCATCATCTCCCCGCCAGTTGTTCTGGGTGAGTCTCTTGAGCTGTAGAGTAGGAGTTGCAGCTGCACTGAGATTCCAGGCCCAGCTGGCACATGGGCAGGCCAAAGACTCCAGTTTTTGGAAGTACACCTACATACTCCAGCACCACATATAGGTTTGAATAGAAGGGACTGATGGACGGTGTGCAGAGAGGACATATTTGAGTCCAACTCTGTCACTCTCAGGAGCCCAGATTCCAAAGTTGGGCCCACAGATAAGGCACTAAGCTCTGGGGCAGTCCACCCTGTTATAGGACCTGGGTGTCTCCAGAGCCCTTAGGAGCCCCTCTATTTGGGGTGATATCCACATTGGAAGCCTATGAGGTCCTACTGAGATGTGCATAAGCGTTACCTCTGGGATGACCTCCCGACTCACTTTGAAGTCTCCTAGCCATATGAACTCATTTGTCTTTACCTTTCCCCCCTTTTATTCAAGGTCTTTTTCCAGTCGGATTGCCAGTTGGCACTAGGTAGTAATCCCTCATTGCCAGGGAGGCTCATCCCCGGGAGTCATGTCCCATGCTGGGAGGAAGGTAATGCATTCATATGCTGAGTTTGGCTTAGAAAGAGGCCATATTTGAGCAACAAGGAGGCTCTCAGAAGGCAACCCTTAGGCACCCCATAACAATAGGCTAAGTTTCAGTTTCAAGAGCAAAGACTCATAAGGCTCGTCATCAATAACAAGAGCCCATCAGTGGATCATCCTCCTTAGCCAGACACTGCCCCTGCACTTGGGGAACTGTTGCTGCTCCCTTGGAGAATGTGGCAGAGCTCTCCAGGATGAGAATTCACTATTCTCTCATTTATTGAGTGATTCTCCACCCACTGTGACCATGCCCTATGAGCATTTGAACATTTTTATATACCTTTTATGTATGTTCAGGTGAACTTACTCCCATGAACCCCCCATCCCTGACACCCCCCACCAACGATCCTCTCCCACCCCAGTTGTAACCCTTCTGTGATCCAAAGCTTCTTTAAATACAATAGCCAAATACAGTTAATAGGAAAATGAGGTAATAATGATAAGTTTAAATGTAAGAGATAAAATACTTAAAAACTTAAAAAAAAACAACTAAAAATAAAATAAAATTAAAGGATTGGATATTCAAAAAATGGGAAAAAGAAATTTAAAAAAAAATATATTTTTTGACATTTTGCCTTTTATCACTGCAATATCAGGTGTCCAGTCTGTACTGTGGCACCTTCCCCCTCTCACCCCAGTGTCTCACTATTTTTCACTTAATTTTCAAATAAATTTTAAGTCACAGGAAAGTCACACACAGAATACAAGAGACTCTCATATAACCAACCTCTTCCCCCTTTCCTCACCCCATATTAAAACCTTTTTGTATGTGGATGGTAGCATTGTTATAACTGTTATACAGATAGTGAAACATAGTTACTAAACATTGTCAATGGTTTACAGTATGGTTTACATTTTAGACTGTACAATTTATACATTTTGATGTTATTAACCATGTCCTGTCTCCATCACTGTAAGATAAGTTTAGAGAAGTCTATAGAAAAACTATTTAAATTGTGAGGTTCTCGCATTTTTTTCCATTATCACTAAATTGGTAACCTGGTATCAAGAATTATTCTCATCAAATCTCAATTTCCACATGGAAATTTAAGAAAATGGTAAATGGTCAAATATTTATATAAGTATCAGGAAAAAACCAAGCTCCTCCTTATTATGACAGCTCAAATAGTAAAAGGTCATAGATACTAGACTATGAAAAACAAATACATTTCTATGACAACTAAGATGCACAGAGACAAATAGATAACATTTGAAAAAACTCTGTAGGACCATTTAAATAAAAATATTTTATGAAATTCATAAAAATTTAAACCAAGTTTGAAGAATATAACAGAAATAATAGTAATACAGTTAAAGGTTGTTACTAGAATGAACACAGCCATTGAATTGAATTTGCTCCTTGTGCTTGTGTTCTCATTGCAACTAGTCAATATGATCTTCATTTTCAAAAAATGATGCTTTCCTGCGTCGACATTTTCAATACCATTAAAAAGTCATGAGTACAGATTTAACGTAAGTATGCTTTGGAAGAGACATTCAAAGAATTGTATTTATTTGAAGACAATGTATTGTTTTAAGAAATTTGAACATTAGATGATTTACTCATGGGGTTGATAATTATATACCATAAAATATGTCAATAAATAAAATTTTGGTATTTAATTAGTAATCTTTATGGTTATTTAGAATGTTATGCTATTTTGTGAGTAGAGACTTAATACTTCTAAATGAATATATAGCGATTTAATACACAGGTGAATTAATTTATAGGTAGTTAATAAATTATGTTACCTGTATGATTGCAGGTCTAAATTGACTGCTGTTTCTAATGTTAATTTTTTCCATTGAGAGTTGAAGTCTTTCTGGGTAACATGGGATGGCCTTGATCAAAAGGCTGTCCTTGATTTGTTGTTCCATTAATTTAGAAGAGAATAGTTTGGAGAATAAGTTTATCTAACTTCTTTCAGAGAAAACAAGGAGAAATCACCTTTTCTTTATATATAATGTTAAATAGATTATAACATTGAATTATGTCTTATTGCTTCATGTTAAAAGTATTCTATAGGTCCTGAAAAGGTTATATAGCCTATCAAATACCCACGTATGACTAACTCTCTCATTGAGGCTCCCTTTAGTGACTAAATGGGCTAGATAATGCTGTAGTATTAAACACCCATAAAATCTCAGGAGTGTAATTCAGCGAAAGGTTATTTCTTGCTCATACTTCTTGTCCACTGTCGGTCAACAAGGGGCTTTGCTCACCTGTTACCAGGGTGGACAAAGTCTTAATCCATGCTGTTGTGATCATCTGGCAATGGAAAGAAAGAGTGCTGAATATAGCACTGACTGTTTAAGATTCTGCCTGGAATTGAAGTGTCTGCTAACATATTATTAGCCAAAGAAAGGTCACATGGCCATGCCTAACTTAAGAGATGAAGGAATGTGAAATTCCACCATGTGCTCAGAAGGCAGAGAGCCAGAGGTATTTAGTAAATAGAGTAAATAATACATACGTTGAGTTTTGGTTCTGGGTTAATTCTTGATATATTTCATTAGTGTTAAAAATTAAAGAATATGTGCCAAAATCTTTGCAGAATCTATGAGTTAACTTTAATCTTCATTGCTGGTGTATATTACATATGTTGATTTCTGTAACAACTCGGGATGTTGTCTTGCTAGAGAGGTCACTTGGATCCAGTAACATTATTTAGCTCCATATAAAAAGGCAGAAATGTAATGGGGTCATAAAGAGAAGACTGGAGACACAATACTTCTTCAGTAAGGAACATACATAGTTTCAGGTGGACTGACTGCAAAAGAATCTGTTTAGGTGTCTGTATTAGTCAGTCAAAGGGGTGCTGATGCAAAATACCAGAAATCTGTTGGCTTTTATAAAGAGTATTTATTTGGGGTAGAAGCTTACAGGTACCAGGCCATAAAGTGTAAGTTACTTCCCTCACCAATGTCTGTTGCCATGTGTTAAAGCAAGATGGCTGCCAATATTCAGCCTTCCTCTTCCTCTTAAGGCTCCATGGTGCCAGCTTCTTCCAGTATCAGCTGTAGGCTGGGATAAGTCTCGTCCCTCTCCCGGAGCTCAATTCTCTCCGGGCTCAGGTGCTTTGTTGTCTCCACATGGTCAGCTGTAGACTATCAGCCTTTCTAGGCTTTGACTCTCTCCCCAGGGCAAGGTTCTCTCTGGGCACAGCTGCTCTCCTCTCTCCACAAGGTCAGCTGTAAACTATCAGACAAACAGCTCGTCTCTCTTCCTGGCGTCTCTGCCATGTCTAACAGAACCTTCTCTCTTTCCTCACGTATCTGCTTCTCCTGCATGTTTACTTCCCGGACTCCAACATCAAAAACTCCAACATCAAAACTCAAAAACTCCATTCTCTTCTCTGCCGTGTGGTTTTCTCTGTGACTCCCTGCCCACCAAGGGAGTGGGGACTCGACGTCCCACTGACGTGCGTGGCCCAATCAAAGCCCTAATCACAACTTAATCAAGTAAAAGTTAAACCTTTGAATCCAATACAATCATTATGCTCAGACCAGTTCACAAATATAATGCAATTATCTATTTTTAGAATTAATAGACAATATCAAACTGCTACAGTGTCTGAAATAGATAAGAAAGCATTTAACTTTGAGCTAGCCATGTGGGAAATGAAAGTAGGGGTCAGGTCAGGAAAGGAGGGTTTGTCATTGGGATAAAGAGAATAAACGGATTGGCTGAAGGTATCACCTGGTTATTAGAATTAGGAATCCAGACAGGAATTCTAACCAGAACGTACAGGATGGAGACAGTTGCAGAAAGGATGACTTTGGTACAGGCAAGGGTATAGTCACTGGATTGACATAGCTTCAGAAGGAGAGTGGATGAACACTACCACAGTTTCAGCTGATTGGACAATAAATTTCATAGTTCACAGTGGGTCAGAATACACTTTTGGAAATATTTTGTTAAAATTTGACTTTTAAAAGTTTTACTCAGAATTCAAAAATACCACTGTGGGGCAGGATGTGCCAGACTTTAAAAGTTCAATCCATTAAAGAGTCTAGTTTCCTGGCACTCCCTGGTATTAATTTCGGACTTAGAAACACCTCTTTTCTATTAAAAGGGAACTTCTTTTTGGACCAAATAGGAGTTAAGCTTTTCGAATACCTGGTCATGTTTCCTGGGGGTTAGTATATGGTTGGAAGCATATCACTAGGTGAAGTTGAGAAAACTGGTTGGGTATGCTGGTAGTTGGGTGAAAGCATTTGTCACATAGAAGTATCATATTATTAATATTAAACTGAATTAACATGAATTTGAATTCTATAATAGAGAATATTCTCTAGTATTAATCATAATACTTACTGCAGTTCACTGCTTATTATACTTATAGTTCATTCCTTAATTAGAAGTTTTTCTTTTTTTCTTTTGTACTCTATTTTATCATATTAAATTTAAAGTGAATTAAGAATTTTGTTTTGCATCTTTTATATGGTATATAATACTGAGAATATAAAGTAGGTTATTGTTTTACTTTCTGTGCTTAAACTAATATATTTACAGTACTAAGTTTACCAATCTAGATGTCTGCTAGTAACATTAAATTGAGAGAAAAGTAGAGCCCAATGAAGAACTTAAATTGTCTCCTGTGTATGCTGCTATGTCTTTAATATTTTATAATGATGGAAATAGCAAAATTATTAGATCTTCTTATAAGAGAAGGCTTCTATATTTCTTATGTTTCTTCTATGTTTCTTATGTTTCTCTCTTCTTATGAGAGAAGTCATTATAGTAACTGAATCTTTAAATTCATCATTTATCAGAAAATAAATTGTTCTCTTTTAAAGAATATTGTGTATTTCATTGTGTTCATTGCCTATTGCTTTTTAATCATAAAGCATTTCTTTAGACATTTTTTAATGCTTATTTTAAAAATTAACTTTATCCAGTCTTAAATTTTAAATTATTCAGATATTCAGAACAGGAACTTTCTCCTAATAATAATAAGGCATGTTTTAATTTCTTAGTAAAACCTATTCAGAACAGGAACTTTCTCCTAATAATAATAAGGCATGTTTTAATTTCTTAGTAAAACCTGTTCATTGCACAGCTCCTGTATTAGTCAGCCAAAGGAGTGCTCTTGCAAAATACCAGAAATCTGTTGGCTTTTATAAAGGGTGTTTATTTGGAGTAGAAGCTTACAGTCACAAGGCCATAAAGAGTAAGTTACTTTCCTCACCAAAGTCTGTTGCCATGTGTTGGAGCAAGATGGCTGCCGATGTCTGCAAGGGTTCAGGCTTACTTGGTTCCTCTCTCAGCTGCTCTGCTCTCTCCACAAGGCCAGCTGTAGACTATCAGGCGAACAGCTCGTCTCTCTTCCCGGAGCCTCTGCCGTGTCTAATGGAGACTTCTTTTCTTTCTCAGGTATCTGCTTCACTGTGTGTTTACTTCCTGAGCTCCATCTCTGTGGTGTGCCAAGGGGCGGGGACTCAATGTCCTACTGACGTGGCCCAATCAAAGCCTTAATCATTATTTAATCAAGTAGAAGTGAAACCTCTGAATCCAATATGCTCTAATATGCCCAGAGGAACAAACCAGTTTACAAACATAATCCAATATCTATTTTTGGAATTGATGAATAATGCCAAACTGTGCTACAGCTCCTTTAACTTAATAATAAACTGCTTTTCTTAATAAAATATTAGGCAGAAATAAATTACGTGTTCATATTTTGTTCCTAAAAACTTTGGTTGAATTTTGTTTTGCTAATTTGGAATATATTGAAAATAGTGAATTTGCTAAGTGAAATGTCAATATCATACCTCTAGGTGCTTTAAAGAAAGATTGCATTTTATTAATACATTAGGTACTTTGAAAACATCATTTTTATGTTCATTATATGTAGATTTTCTATAGGCATCTCAAATTGACCTCTAACTCATATAAAACTATTTTAAATTTTATGAAAATATTTTTGGTACATAAAATGTATTCTGTTGTAAAATATAGACTATAAATCAAATCATATTAATCACAATTTAAACACTTAATGAAATGTGATTGCCCTGAACACCCATTTTTAAGAGTTTTTTTTCCTTCCACTATTTGTTGAAAAGATTATGCTTCTCCCATTGAGTGGATTTGGTACTCTTGTGAAAAATCAATTGGCCATAGATACTAGGTTTAATTCTGAACCCTCAAATCAATTCCATTGTTTTATATGTGTGTTCTTGTACTGGTACCATGCTGTTTTGTTTACTGTAGCTTTGTAATAAGTCCTCCAACTTTGCTTTTCTTTTTCTTGATGGTTTTGGCTATTACTCTTCCATATGAATTTATGATTGACTTTTCCATTTCTGCAAGGAAGGGTGTTGGGATTTTGATTGGGATTGTGTTTAATCTGTAAATTGCTTTAGGCCGGTTGGATATCTTAACAATATTTAGTCTTCTAGTCCATGAACACAGAATATCTTTTCATTTATTTAGATCTTCTTTCATTACTTTCAGCAATGTTTTGTATTTTCCATGTAAAAGTCCTTTACATCCTTGGTTAAATTTATTCCCAGATATTTGATTCTTTTAGTTGCTATTATAACTTATTTCCCCCTCATTTCCTCTCCAGATTGTTCATTACTAGGTTATTGAAATATGACTGACTTTTGTGTTATCTTTTACCCAGCCACTTTGCTGAAATTGTGTTAGCCCTAGTAGCGTTGTGGATTTTTCAGGATTTTCTATATGTAAGATCATATCATCTGCAAATTGGGAAAGTTTTCTTCCTTTTCAATTTGGATGCTGTTTTTTTCTTTTTCTTGCCTAATTGCTCTAGCTAGACTTCCAGTACAATGTTGAATAACTCTGGTGAAATTTGGTGTCCTGGTTTTGTTCACGAGCTCAGGGGGAAATACTCAGCATCTTCTTTAAGTCATGCATAAAGCATCAGTTTGTGTGATTGCTTTAATGAAATTGCAATATTACTATCAAACTAATTCATCTGAGTTAAGTGTTAAAGCGGAGTTACCTTTACCTTATTTGGTTAACTTTAGAGATAAAAGAAAACTTAGAAATTGTGGCAACCTCATCCTTGATTGCAAATTGTAGAGGTTTTGCTGAACTAAAACATGTCTTGCTCTTCCCTGATCTCAGTTAAAGTAGGCATCTGTGTAGAATTAGCAAGTGATAGTTTTGAGAAATATTTTTTCTGTGCTTTAATGCAATAAAATATTATTAATAAAACAATCTTAGATTGACACCATCGTCTTACAAATATTATTACAATATAGTTTCAAAAATTTCAGATGTGTTTTTGCTTTATTTGTATATCTCAAAAATTCATTCTATGATGGTGATACTCAGTTTCAGCTTTGTCTTTGCTAAATATTGATTTTAACAATCATAATTAGCATATTCATATTTGTTATTCTACTTTTCCACAGTTCCTTGCTTTGTTCCACTTATTCATTCCACATTCTTTGCTGAAAGCTTAGGTCAGTTTCTAAAGGAAATTGCATTTTAAGGAGTTAAAGATTGAAGTTCCAGCTAACTTCGTCTTTCCTTAGACCTCAGGATGAGATTCCCTCTGGAAACTACCCCTAATTTTTTAAAATATATTTTTATTAGAGAAGTTGTGAATATACAAAACAATCTGCACATGTGTAGAAATCCCATAGAACACCCCTCCACTAACACCACACCACCACGGAACACCTGTTAGAGACCATGAGATAATATCATCAGATTATTACCACCAACCACTGTCCATAGCATACACCTGGTATACCTTCTCCATACCCACCCATCATTAACATAGTATATCTTTGGCATTGATGCAAGAATATTACAATATTGCTGTTAACTATAGTCCATAGGTTACATTAATTGTATTTTTCCCATGCTTCTCCACATTCTTACCACTTTGCAATAGTGATGTACATTTGTTCTAGTTCATAGAAGGGTATTCTTATATTTCTACTATTAACCACAATTCTCATCCACCTCTGGATTCACTATGTTATTCAGTCCCTAGATTATTCTCTAGCTTTCTTTCAATTGACATTTACATCCCTAGACTATGCTTTTCAGGCACAATCCCATTTATAGACCAGCTACATAAGTTCTACTCAGTATAATGTGTCACTATCCACACTATCCATTTCTACACTTTTACAGTCAAGTTAATTAAAGTTTTTACATATATTAAGCATCAGTACCCTTTCTTAGCCCTCCTTTTCTATCCTAATAACCTATACTGTATGTTTCAACTCCATGTATTTATTCTTCATTTAGTTCATATTAGTGAGACCATGAAATATTTGTCTTTTTGTGTTTGGCTTAATTAACTTAGCATAATGTCCTAGGTTCAAACCTGTTATCATATGTGTCCCAATTTTATTTCTTCTTACAGGCGCATAGTATTCCATCATATGTATATACCATATTTTGTTTATCCATTAATCAGTTGATGGACACTTGGGTTGTGTCTATCTTTTGGCAATTGTGAATAAAGTCACTGTGAACATTGGTGTGCAAATGTTTCTTTGTGTCACAGTTTTGAGTTCTTCTGGATATATTCTTAGTAGAGAAATTGTTGGATCATATGGCAGTTCTATATTTAGCTTCCTGAGGAACTACCAAACTATCTTCCACAGAGGCTGCGCCATTTCACAATCCCACCAACAGTGAAGGAGTGTTCGTGTTTCTCTATACCCTTTCTAGCACTTATTGTTTTCTTTTTTTTAATAATAGCCATTCTATACATGTGAGATATCTCATTGTCATTTTGATTTGCATTTCCTGAATAGCTAGTGATATTGAATATTTTTTTCATGTGTTTTTTGGCCGTTTTTATTTCTTCCTTGGAGAAATGTCTGTTTGTCTTTTGCCCATTTTAAATTGGATTGCTTGTGTTTTTTAGTTGAGTTCTATGTTCTCTTTATATAGAATGGAAATCAAACCCTTAAAGGATGTGTGGTTTCCAAATATTTTCTCTCATTAATTGGACTGCTTTTTTACCTTCTAGATGAAGTCTTTTGAATCACAAATGTGTTTAAGTTTGAGGAGGCCCCATTTATCCATGTTTTCTTTTGTTGCTCATGCTTTTGGTGTAAGGTTTAAGAATCCATCACCTACCACCAAATCTTGAAGAGATTTTCCTACATTTTCTCCTAGGAGCTTTATGGTTCTAACTTTTACATTTAGGTCTTTGATCCATTTTGAGTTAATTTTTGTATAAGGTGTGAGATAGTAGTCCTCTTTCTTTCTTTGTTGAATAGACTCTTCTAACCCAGCTGGGTGGCCTTGACAGCCTTATCAAAAATCACTTGACTGAAGGTGTGAGAGTCTGTTTCTGAACCATCAGTTCGGTTCCATTGGTCTTGTATCTGTCTTTATGAGACTTTCATGC
>JAQZBX010090907.1:0-12455 GCA_029593785.1 Cabassous unicinctus
GCTTTTTTGGGACTTTGGGGGTTGTCCTGAGTGGCAAAGCAGTGATGAATGTAGGCCCTTTTCCTTCAGAATATACCATGCAGAACTGGGTGGGAGAGAGTGTGGTCTGTGATGTGAACTGTGGTCTATGCTCGGTGCCAAGGCCCCAGGATGTGTATATCCATTGCGGGTGTAGTACCACATGGATGGGGAATGGTTGTGTGGGGTGTTCTTGGGGGTGTGGGCGGTGGGGAGCATGGGAATCCCTGTAGTTTTTGAGTAATATTTGGGTAATCTAGGCACCTTTATAAAATGTATATATATATATAACAAATAACATTTATGTAAACAAATGCACATATATGCATATGTATTTATATATCATTTTACAAATAAAAAAATTAAAGAAAATAAAAAAACACATATCAATTAAATTGAAAAAAAAATACAGTGTTGATTTTTATTGGGATTGCATTAAATCCATAGATTAGTTTGGGTAGGATACACATCTTGATGATATTTATTCTTCCTATCCATGAACAGGGAATATTCTTCCATTTATTTAAGTCTTCTTTGGTTTCCATTAACAGTGTTGTGTATTTTTCTGTATATAAATCCCTTACATATTTAGTTAAATTTATTCCTAGTTATTTGATTTATTATGCACTATTTTAATGGTATTTTTTCTTGATTTCCTCCTCTTCTTTCTCATTATTGAAGTACTGAAATGCTACTGATTTTTGAGCATTTATCTGATACCTGCGATGTTAATGATCTCCATTATAAGTTCTAGAGTTTTGTTGTAGATTTCTCACAGCTTTCTATTTATAGGATCATGTCATCTACAAATAATGAAAATTTTACCTTTTTCCCCCCAATTTGGATGCCTTTTATATCTTTTTCTTGCCTTAGTGCTTGAGCAAGTACTTCTAAGACAATGTTAAATAGGAGTGGAGATATTGGACATCATAGTCTTTCTCCCAATCTCAGGGGAAAGCTTTTAGGATTTCACCATTGAATATGAAATCTTCAGATTTGGGTTTTTCATATATACCCTTTATTATGTTCAGAAAGTTTCCTTCTACTCTATCTTTTGCAGTGTTTTTATCAAGAAAGGGTGCTGTATTTTGTGAAATGCTTTTTCGGCATCTATAGAGCTAATCATGTAATTTTTTTCTTTTTATCTGTTTATGTGGTGTATTCATTGATTTATTTCTTATGTTGAAACATCCTTGCATATCCGGGATGAAAACCACTTGGTCATGGTCTATAATTCTTTTGATATGTTGTTAAATACGATTAGAAAGTAATTTGTTGAGGATTTTAACATATAGGTTCATTAGAGAAATTAGTCTGTAATTTTCCTTTCTTGTCATATCTTTGTTTAGCTTTGGTATTAGGGTAATGTTGGCATCATAGAATGAGTTAGGCAATGTTTCTTCTACTTCTATTTTTTGGAAGAGCTCAAGTGGGATTGGTGTTAGCTATTTCCAGAATGTTTTGTAGAATTCAGCTGTGAAGCTGTCTGATCATCGGCTCTTCTTAATTTGTAGGTTTTTGATGACTGAGTCTATCTCTTTATTTGTAATTAGACTGTTGAGATCATGAATTTCTTCTGTCATCAATGTAGGCTGCTTTTGAGTTTCTTGCATTTTTTCCATTTCCTCTAAATTATCAATCTTGTTGGCATATATTTTTTCAAAGTATCCTCCTATGATTCTCATTATTTCTGTGAGGTCAGTAGTGATATTCCCTTCCTCATTCCTTATTTTGTGTATTTGCATCTGCTCTCCCTTTTACTTTGTAAGATTGACTAAGGGTTTGTCAATTTTGTTGATCTTCTTTAAGAACCAGCTTTTGGTTTTGTTTATTTTTTCTAATGCTTTCTTATTTTCTATTTCATTTAGTTCTGCCCTATTCTTTCTTACTTCCTGCTTTCTACTGCCTTTTGGCTTAGTTTGTTGTTGTTTTTCCATATCCTCTAGGTGTGCAGTTAGGTCTTCAAATTTAGCCCTTTCTACTTTTTTAATATATGCATTTATGGCTCTAAATTTCCCTCTCAGTACATCTTTGGCTGCATTCCATAAGTTTTGACATGTTGTGTTGTCATTTTCATTCATTTCAAGGTAGTTACTGATTTCTTTTGAGATTTCCTCCTTGACCCACTGTTTATCTAAGAGTGTGTTCTTAACTTTTATATCTTTTTGCCTAATCTGGTTCTCTGGCCCTTAGTGATTTCCAATTTCATTCCATTGTGGTCAGAGAGATTAGTTTTATAATGTCAATCTTTCTGAATTCCTTGAGAGTTGCTCTGTGGCCTAGCATATGGTCTATCTTTGAATATCATCCATGTGCATTTGAGAAGAGTGTATATCCCACTGTATTGGGTCTAGCATTCTGTATATGTCTATTAGGTCCATGTACTCTAATGTATTATTCAGAGCCTTTGTTTCTTTATTGATTTTTTTTGTCTAGATGTTCTGTCTAATGGTGATAATGGTGTATTGAAATCCCCCACTATAATTATAGAGGCATTTATTTCTCCACTTAGTTTTTCCAGTGTTTGCCTCATGTATTTTGAGACACCCTGATTAGGTGCATTAATGTTTATGATTGTTCTCTCTTCTTGAAAGATTACCCCTTTTACTAATATATAGTGTCCATCTTTGTCTCTTACAATAGTTTAGCATTTAAAGTTTATTTTTTCCGAGCTACTCCTGCCCTTTTTGGTTATTGTTTGTAAAAATTTTTCCAGCCATTCTCTTTCAGTTTCCTTGAATCCCTGGTCTAAGGTTGGTTTCTTGTAGACAGCACATAGATCGATCATCTTTCCTTATCCATAATGCCAATCTGTATCTCTTGATTTTTGAGTTTAATCCATTAGCATTCAGTGTTATTACTCTCAATGAATTTCTTCCATCAGCCATATTATCTTTGGATTTATGTATGTCATATTTTGTTTTTATTTCTCTTTTTGTCTTTTTTATTCTTCTTACACTGTCCTCCAACTCTCTCTCTCTCCTGTTTTATCCTTTCAACTTCTAGAACTTCCTTTAGTATTTCTTGAATTGCAGGTTTCTTTTTGGTATACTCTCTTAATTTCTGTTTATGTTTGAATATTTTGAAGTCTCCATCATTTTTGAATGCCAGCTTTGTTGAATAGAGAATTTATGGCTTGAAGTTTTTTCTTCTAGTACCTTGACTTGGTCATACCACTGTCTTCTTGCCTCTATGGTTGCAGATGAGAATTCAGCAGTTAATCTTATTGTACTTCCCTTGTATGTGATGGTTCTCTTTTCTCTTGCTGCCTTGAATATTTTCTTTTTGTCTTCAGTATTGGACATTTTGGGATTTATACTGTTGAGATTTATACTGTTTGGGGTCAACTGTGCTTCCTGGACATGTACATCAATCTCCCTCAAAAGGTTTGGGAAGTTTTCAGCCATTATTTCATTCAACACTCCTTCTGTTCCCTTTCCCTTTTCTTCTCCTTCTGGGATGCCTATAATATGTAAGTTTGTGCATTTTGTGTTGCTGATTAAATCCCTAAATCCCTGCTGGATTTTTTATCTATCTGTTCTACTATTTGTTTGATTTCAGATGTACTGTCTTCCACATCACTAAATTCTTTCTTCTGCCTGTTCAAATCTGCTTTTATGGGAATCCATTGTCTTTTTTATTTCTTGGATTGTGCCTTTCATCACCATCATATCCGTTATCTTTTTACATAGGTTTACAATTTCTTCAGTATGTTCTCCCAGTGTCTTCTTAATATCCTTAATCATTTCCTTCACTTCATTAAGATGGTCCATTTTATTGATTGGACAGCTTTGATTAGTTTTTCAATGTTCTGCATCTCTTCCTGGGTTTTAATTTGTTCATTGGACTGGTCCATGTCTTCCTGTTCCTCAGTATGTTTTGTAATTTTTTGTTGCCCTCTGGTCATCATTTTATCTTGATGGGTTTATTCAGTTGATTGGCTTTTCTATCTGGTCTAAAGTTTTATTTAGCTGGTGGTACTGTGTGTGTTTTAAGTTTTCTCTTTGACACGTTTTTCTTCTTCTTCTATTTCCTTGCTTTTTTCTATGTTCTGATTTTATCTTCAGCAATCCACATCACTGTCGAGCTCCCCACAGATCGATGTCCCTGAGTTTCTCGCTCCCTGGGCTCCTAGAACTGACCACTCGGGCAGGATCCTGTCCCCAATAAGCCATCCTCAGGTCCAGGGTTCAATCCTTTGCACCAGTACCTGCCTTCTCCACCAGTAGGGACTGAAGGGCAGTGGAGAATTCAGATGGACTGAGTCGCCCCAGCCTCAAAACGAGGTTCACCAACCTATTACTATTTTTATGACTGTTTTTATCATGAAAGTCTGCTGGATTTCATCAAGTAGATTTTCTTCATCAATTAAGATGATCATGTGTTTTTCTCTTTCATTCTTTTAATGTCGTTTATTACATTATTTAATTTTCTTATGTTGAACAGCCATTGATAACGTAGGTAAATCCCTCTTGGTAATGTTGTATAATATTTTTAATGTGCTGTTGAATTCCACTTGCTAGTACTCTGCAGATGATTTTATCACCCATATTCATAAGAGAAATTGTATATTTCTCTTATGAATATGGGTGATAATTTTAAAATTTTGAAGTATCTTTATCTGGTTTCAGTATTAGGATTATGTAAGCATCATAGAATGGGTTAGACAATGTTCCCTCTTGTTCAATTTCTTATAATAATTTTAGCATTTTTTATTGTTTCTTGGCATGTTTGGTATAATTCTCACTTGAAGTCATCTTGTTTTGGACTTTTTATGGGGGAAATTTTTGATGACTGATTCAAACATTTTACATGAATTTGGTCTTTTGAAATCTTCTGTTTCATCTAGATTTAGTGTGTTTTGTTCATATGTTTCTAGAAATTTGTCCATTTCATCTAGGCTGTCAAATTTGTTTTCATACAATTGTTCATAGTATTCTCTTTTAGTCATTTATATTTCTGTGATGCCAGTAGATATGCCCCCCTCTCTTCTCTGATTTTATTTTCATCTTCTCTTTTTTTCTTTGTCACTTTAGCCAAGGTATGGTCAGTTTTATTGATATTCTTGAAGAACTAATATTCGATTTTCTTAATTCTCTCCAAGATACCTTTCAATTTTACTTTTTTCTTCTCTAGACTGTAATTTTCTTTCTTCTTCTTGACCTGTGACCAATTTGCTGTTCCTTTTCTAGTTCCTTCAAGTGTGTGATTATATATTTAATTTTACTTCTTTCTTCTTTTTCAATGCAAGCATTTAGGTCTTTAAATTTCTCTCTCAACATGGCTCTCATTGCATCCCATATGTTTTGATACATTGTGTTCTACTTTTCATTAATTTTGAGATATTCACCTATTTAACTTGCAATTTTGCGTTTGATCCACTAGTTTTTTTAATGAGTGTTATTTATCTTTCCATGTATTTGTGGATTTTCTAGTTCTCTGTCTGTTATTTTCCAATCTGACTCCATTATCAGAGAAATTCTTAATATAATTCATTTTTTTTTAATTCAGTGAGACTTGTTTTCTTACCCATAATGTGTTCTATCAGGGAAAAAATGCATGCACACTCTAGAAGAATGTGTATCCTGATTTTTAGGGGTGCAAATTTTTGATAAGCCTGTTAGGTCAAGTTCCTTTTTGATATTATTCAAGTTCTCTGTTTCCTAATTGATCCTCTATCTAAATGTTGTATCTGTTGATGAGACTGGCCTATTGAAGTCTCCAACTATTATTGTAGGTGTTTCTATTTCTTCCTTCAGATTTTCCAGAGTTTGTCTCAAATATTTGGGGCACAATGCATAAGTGTATATATATTTTTGATTGTTTTTTTTCTTGGTGAATTACCCCTTTTATTAGTCTATAACATCTTCTTTTGTCTTTTATATCTGTTTTGAATTTAAATTCTATTTTATCTCATATTAGTATAGCCACCTACACTCTTATATTTACCTTTAACATGGAATATATTTTTCCCTCCTTTCACTTTCAACTTGTTTTTGACATTGGGGCTAGGACAACTCTCTTGTAAACAGCATATAATTGTATCATGCTTTCTATCCATTCTTCCAATCTTTGTGTTTTGCTTGGGGAGTTATTTCATTAACATTCATTATTATTACTGTACTTGAAGTATTTACTTTGCCCATTTCAACATTTGGCTTTTGTATGTCATGTCTTTGTCTGACTTTTTATCCATTGAGTTATTTTACTGACAATCTTCATTTTAACATATTACTCCAAGACACTCTCTCCTCTCTTTACCTTTCAGCCTGCAGAAATCCCTTTAATATTTTCATAGGGCAGGTCATTTGATAACAAACACTCTCGGCTTCTGTGAATATCTGTGAATATTTTAAACTCTCCCTCATTTTTGAAGGACAGTTCTGTGAGATAAGGAATTTTTTGCTGGCAGTTTTTCTATTTCAGTACCTTTAATATATCATAGCAATTCTTTCTAGCCACCATGGTCTCCGCTGGGAAATCATCACTTAGTCTTATTGTGGATCCCTTGTATAGGGTGAATCAATGCCAATATCATGCATTTTGATATCTGTACCTTTGTAGTATGCTTAAAAGTCACATAGTGTGGCTCCTGCAATTTCGTTTTTCTTTTTCAATATGTTTTTGGCTATTCAAGGCCCCATTCCCTTCCAAATAGATTTCATAATAAGCTTTCTAAATTCAATAAAAAATGCTGTTGTAATATTTATTGGGATTGCATTAAATTTTGTAAATCAACTTGGGTAGGACATACATCTTAATGATGGTTAGTTTTCCAATTCAGGAATGTAGAATATCTTTCCATTTATTTAGGTCTTCTTTGATTTCCTTTAAAAAATTTCTGTAGTTTCTTGTGTGCAATTCATTTACTTCATTAGTTGAGTTTATTCCTAGGTATTTGATTCTTTTAGTTGCAATTTTAAGTAGATTTTTTTTCTTAATGTTCTCTTCCAATGATTCATTGTTTTTCTACAGAAATGCTACTGATTTTTGCATGTTGTTCTTATATCCTTCCCATTTATTGAACTTGTTTATGAGCTTTAGGAGCTTTGTTTTTACATTGTTCTATATATAAGATCATGACATCTGAAAATAGTGAAATTTTTAATTTTTCCTTTCCAATTTGGATGCATTTTATTTCTTTTACTTGCCTAAGTGCCCAAGAAAGTGCTTCTAACATAATGTTAAATAAGAGCAGTGACAGTGGGCATACTTGTATTCTTCCAGATTTCAGAGGGAAAGCCTTTAGCTTTTCACCATTGAATATGATGTTCTTTGTGTGTTTTTCATATATACCCTTTATCACATTGAGGAAGTTTCCTTCTATTCCTATCTTTTGAAGTGTTTTTATCAAGAAAGATGCTGTATTTTGTGAATGGCTTTTTCTGCATCAATAGAGATGATCATGTGATTTTTTTTCTTTTAATCTCTTAATGTGGTTAATTACATTGATTGATTTTCTTATGTTGAGATATCCTTTCATACCAGGGATGAAACCCACTTGATCATGGTATAAAATTCATTGATGTTGTTGAATATGGTTAGCAAATATTTTGTTGAGAATTTTAGCATCCATATTCATTAGAGGTTGGTCTGTAGTTTTCTTTTCAAGTGGCTTCTTTATTTGCCTTTGTTATGAGGGCAATGTTGGCATGAAAGAAGGATTTAGGCAAAGTTCCCTCCACTTCTATTTTTTGGAAGATTTTAGGCAAGATTTCTGTTAGTTTTATCTGGGATGATAGGTGGAATTCACCTGTGAAGCTATCTGGTCCTGGGATTTTTTCTATCAGTAACTTATTAGAACCATTTTCTTTTTCTTTAAGCACCTAAACTATTTAAAACCACTGTTTCTTACAGTGGTTTCAGATGAGAAATTAGTGCCTAATCTTATCAGACTTCCCTTGTATGTGATGGATCTCTTTTCTCTTGCTGCTTTCAGTATTCTTTCTTTGTCTTGTGCATTTGACAATGTGATATTTATATGTATTGGGGTAGTCCCCTTAGAGTTTATACAGTTTGGAGTGTGCTGCACTTCCTGTACATGTACATCCATAACCAAAAAAAAGAGTTTTGGAGTTTTCAGTCTTTATTTCTTCCAACACTCCTTCCTCCCCCTTTCCCTTCTCCATCTGTCATGCCTACAATGCATATGTTTGTCCATTTTGCATTGTCATTCATTTCCTTTAGTCCCTGTTGAATTTTTTTTTATCTTTTTATCATCTTTTCTACTATCTGTGTGATATCAAGTAGATTGTATTTGACATCACTAATTCCTTCAGCAGTTCAAATCTTCTGTTATGTGCCTCCAGTATATATTTTTTCCTTGCCTTGTGCCATTCATCACCATCAGATCTGTTATTTTTATATGAATTTATGATTTCTTCAGTATGTTCCCATAGTGTCTTCTTGATATCCTTTATCTCTGTCTTCACTTCTAAGTTGATTCATGATATTTATTTGGACATCCTTGATTAGTTGTTCCACATTCTCCTATTTTTTAGTTTGTTCATTAGACTAGCCCATGTCTTCCTGTTTCTAACTATGTTTTGTAATTTTTGTTGCTTTGTAAGCATGTGCCCATCTTGATGGGCTTATTCAAATGGTTTGCCTCTCTTTTTACTCTAGAGTTTAATCTTTTTAATTTGTGTAAAAGTTCTTCTTTGACACTTGGTTCCACTTCTTCTATATCCTTGCAGTTGTTTGTTCCTTTGAAAAATTATTAAGACCATAGAAAAAGAAATAGAGAAGAATAGTTAAAGAATAATGATAATAATATAAAAGATGAAAAGGAACCATAAAAGAGCTTGAAAAAAATAAGTAATGAGAGTGAAAAATCATTAAAAAATACAAAGAATAAGAATAAAAAGTGGAATAAAATATGAAACATGGAAAAATAGAAGTGAAAGTGGAATGAAAGTAAAGCAACAGAAGAGGAAAAATGAAATAAAGCAATGAAATAAAGAAACTAAGGAGAAAAGAGAAGGGAAATAAAAAAGTAAACAATGAAAAATCAAAAAACAAAACAAAAGACAATAACAATCCAGGAAAAATATGGTTCCCTCTTAGGCCCTTAGGAACTTTCCCAGGCTGCCTGTTCTCATCAACCAATCACCCTTCAGCCCATTCTCCACAGGCAAGGTACACTGCTTTAGAGAATAAAATGAAAGATAAAAATAAATAATAATAATAAGTTTAAAATAGACTTTAAAAATCTGAAACAGAAAAATATTGCTATATGTTCCCTTTCACAAGTTGCACTTGGGGACCTGACAACCTGTTGGATCACTCTCTGGATCCCTTCCCTCAGGAGGTAATGGGGTTCAACCAGGTACCAAATATATATGAGACAAGTGCTCCTTCACCCTGCTACACCCACTCTACAGGTTAGGTATGCTTCTGAAAGCTTATCTGGTTTTCCCTGTCCTCTTTCCTCTTAGGTGTGTTGGTCTTCTAACAGTTTGTCCACTATCTCTCCTGGGTTCCTTCTCTTTGGAGCTGGTAGTTGCCTGTCTGCTACCTTCTCACTGACCTAGTACCTTTCTTACCCAGGATGTGTGGTTGTGACAACCTGCCTGATCAGATCCCCGCTCCCCTCTCCCTGGGAACATTTTCAGTGCCAGCTGGGGACTTTTTAGTGTCTCTGCCACCTTTCCTAGCTCTCCACACACTTACATCTCTCTCTCTCTCTCTCTCTCTCTCTCTCTCTCTCTGAATTTAATGGGGGCTGGCCCCACACCTATTTGCCATTCAGCTTCCCTACGGATAGGTCTCTTTCCAATTCGACATGCTAGGCAGGCTACAACTGAGATTCATAAAAGGCTCAGCTGGCTAAACTCACTGAAAAAACCACTCTGTTCCTTCAGCTAGACCCCTCTTCAAACCAGAGAGGAGGTCCTTCTTTTCCTTCTCAGTTGGCTTCAGTGAGCCAGGGGTTTACTGAGGCTATTCACTTTGAGGTGGGGGATATAAGCCATTCCCAGCCACAGGGATTAATAACTCATAGCTTTTGTTTGGCCTTTATTTCTCTCTATCCCCTTCCCTCCTGGATAATGGACACCAATCTCCTGGTATGCAGACCCCAAAAGCACCTCACTAAGATAACTTTTTGCCCACCCTGCTTTGTTTTTTCTAATATATATACTTTAAAAATTTTTTTAAAGATACTTTGATCACATAAATGTTACACAAAAAATATAGGGATTCCCATATATCCCACTCCCCAAAACTCCCACACCCACTCACATAAACATCCTTCATTACTGTGGTACATTCATTACAATTGAAAAATGCATCCTGGGGCTTTGCCACTGAGCATGGTCCATAGTTCACGTTGTGGTCTACACTCTCCCCCATACAGTTCTGCATGATACGTGATGATATAAAGTGGCTTATATCTGTCATTGCAAATTGCTTCCTGAGGGCCCCCATTGTTTTCATGATAGCATTGAGTCCTGCCTACCTGGTCTGATACCATTTTCCTAGAAATCCTCCATTTTTGAAAACTAAGTAGTCAGAGAATCTCAATATGTCTTTTTTCTCTGGGAGTATAATTAAAATGATAAAATAATGTTGCATGTGAGGTTTAATGCAATTTGCTTAATTTGATTTCATATGTTTTGAGTGCTTTCTTGCATCCTGAATACTACCAGGCATTGTGAAGGATACAAAAGACATAGAACCTGATCTTCTCCATTAGATAGTCACATGGCATTTGAGGCAGCATAATGTGGTGGATGGAGCATCATTTACAGTAATAGAATATAACCTACCTGGAATTTTTTGAGTGTTTGATTTATGCCTTGTTAGGTGGTTAAATTTTTTAATGTTCCAGGAGGAGTTGAAAAGAATTTTTATTCTCTATTTCATTAGGACTTAGAGTACTGAATATATTCATCAAATTATGCCTGTTTTTTTCCGAAATATTCTCTATATTTACAAAATTTTCTGTCTTTGTCAATATTTGATAAGCTTTCATTGAAACCTCACAGCATCATTTTTGACTGGATTTTTCAATTTTTCTTTATACTACTATTATTTTCTTGGTTTATATATTTTAGCTCATTTTAGGAGAATTCAAGCTTGGAATTTTTAAATCCTCTGGTGAATTTAACTGTTTATCATTACAGTTACCCTATTTCTCCCAAATAATTTTTCTCCATAAGACTAATTTGGGATTGAGAGAAGATGGCAAAGTGGGACTACTCAGAATTCAGTACTTCAACTAGAAAAATTGTTTAATTGGCAGAAATTGGGTGTAAAAACTGTTTTTGAAACTCCAGAGACCAGTAAAACACTGTACAGCATCCAGAGAAGAACAAGAAAAAGAAGCTAGTAAATTATGGTCAAAACTAGTAAATAGTTCTCTCAATATGGTAGTTATGGGTGCTGAACACCAATTTTGCTACCAGAAGCTCCTGCCCATGATAGATCACTGGTAACAGAAGGGATGTAAAATAATCTCCCCCAAGCCCAGAGATAGAGCACAGTTGATTTCTGATCATGGCTATTGATTAGTGATTTCGAATTGCTGGTGTCCTGTCTCTGAGCATGGTCACTTTCCAACTCTCCAGGACAAAGTTGGTGGGAGAGTATACTTAAAGACACTATCCTTTCTCAGGATAATAGAGGACAGAAGTTTGAAGGGCTGCAATTGCTGGGAAGTTTAAGAAACCTCATTGTTGGGGAAAGATAGAAGAGTTTCTGGCACCCTGTGTGATCCACTTTCTAGGACATTTAGGGGCTGGTCTGTGCCCCTTTGTGAGATTCTGGCCCTGTTTCACCTAGGAAATAGTATCTTGGGGAATTTCACTACAGTATGCCCCTCTACAAATTTGCCCTCCAAGCAAAAGCAGCTTGATTACCTAAATATTACTCAGAAATTACAGGGATTCCCATGTTCCCCACCTCCTACACCTCCCACAACATTCCATACCAACATCCTTCATCAGTGTGGCACAACACCCACAGTGGATATACACATCCTGGGGCCTTGCCACTGAGCATAGACCACAGTTCACATCATAGACCACACTCTTCCCCAAACAGTTCTGCATGGTATATGCTGATGAAAAATGGCCTACATCCGTCGCCGCAACGCCACTCAGGACGACCCCTAAGTCCCAATAAAGCCTCTGTATTTCAACTGCCCCTCCCCTCCTTGCCCCAGAAACGTCCAGTGGCCACCGACTCGACCTCACTATTATAATTTCTTCCATTGCTTGAATCACAATATGTCTACAACAGAACACCACCAAGTCCACTCTAGTCCATAGCTCCTCCCCCAATCCTGAGGGGACTGGAATGGTGATGTCCACTCCTCCTCCAAGTGACAGAGAGCTTATATCCCATGGATACAGTAATCTAAGCACCTCCTATATATATATAAAATAACATTTATGCAAGCAAATGCACATATATGCATATGTATATATATATAT
>JAQZBX010090909.1:0-12460 GCA_029593785.1 Cabassous unicinctus
TTGCATAGTATAATGAATGCACTAAATGCAACTGAATTATAATATCATATAAAATTAATATCATATAAATTTCACTTAAAATATTTTACTGAGTATACTCTCTGACTAAATGGAGTTAAACTGAAATTTAATGAAATATATACAAAACTCTTAAGTATTTAGAATTTATAATAAATTTCTAAGTAATTTAGTTTTTAAAAAGGAAATTAGAAGGAAATCAGAAAAGATTCCAATGTAAATGATAGTAAAACTACCAAATCTCATATTTTTTGTTATTTAGGTAAATGCAATGCTAATAAGAAAAGGCATACTTTTCTTGAATAACAGAAAATAAGGAATTTAGTAAAAAATAAGTTGGGAGAAAACATCTGTTAAAACCAAAATGAGAAGAAAGGAAATAATAAAAACAATTAGACAAATCTAGGAAATAATGGAAAAAAATAATAAATAAAATGAAAATAGAGAAAACTTTTATTATACAGATCAATCATATTAATAAACCCCTCTAAAGATTAGTTAAGAAGAGAGAGAGTGTAAAAGAGTGAGAGAGGAAGAGAGAAAATTAGAGACAGCAAAACAGAGAAAGAGAAAACTAAAATAAGCTATGAAATCATTATTATTCATTTAAGAAGGACTACACATGCAAACACAACATTCAGTAGCAATATAGTAAGAAAACATTATAAAGAAATAAACAAGTTTAAAAATTAGATAAAAATGAACACTTTATGTGCAAAATAAAATTTACTAAAATGACAAAAGAAGAAATTTTAAAAATATTTTCATAGCCATATATTAAAGTTTTTAATATAATAAAAATTTATCACAAAGAAATCTCCAGGATCAGATAGTTTCTTAGATATATACTACCAAGAATGGAGGAAAAAATATTGTCAATCCTATGCCAACTCTTTTAAAAATAATTGCGAAATGAATACTACCAGCATATTTTATAAGTCCAGAAAATCTTGATCTCAAAACCTGACAAAAACCCTGCAAGAGGACGTGATTCACTGATGGACCCTTAATATTGATGACTAGCCTTATGAGTCTTTGCTCTTGAAATTGAAACTTATCCTATTGTTATGGAGTGCCTAAGAGTTGTCTACTGAGAGCCACCTTGTTTTTCAAATATGGCCTCTCTCTAAACCAAACTCAACATATGAATGCATTACCTTCTTCCTGGCATGGGACATGACTTCTGGGTTTGAGCCGCCCTGGCACTGAGGGATTGCTACCAAGTGCCAACTGGCAATGCAACTGGAAAAAATACCTTGAAAAGGTAAAGACAAATGAGTTTATACGGCTAAGAGACTTCAAAATGAGTTGGGAGGTCATTCCAGAGGTAATGCTTACACAAATCTCAGTAGGATCTCATAGAATTCCAAAGTGGATATCACCCCAAATAGTGGGGCTCCTGAGGGCTCTGGAGACACCGAAGTCCTATGGTCAGGGCAGATAGCTCTGGAGTTTGTTGCCTTGTAAGTGGGCCCTACTTTGGAGTTTGTGATCCTGAGAGTGACAGAGGTGGACTCAACTATGTCTTCCCTGCACATGGCTCATCTATCCCTTCTATTCAAACTTATACTTGGTGCTGGAGTTTGCAGGTGTACATCCAGAGACTTGAGTCATTGGGCTGCACATGTGCCAGCTGGGCCCAGAACCTTGGTGGAGCAGCAACTCCTACTCTACAGCTCATTGGACTCACCCAGGACAACTGGTGGGGAGATGATGATGGACAACAGCCATCACAGGGAATGGAGAGTCTCCAGTTGCAGGTAGGATAATCCCATCCATCTTCCCCAGGGGATATAAGCCCCCTCTCAATTGGAGGTGGAGTGGCCATCATCATCCCAGATTCCTCAGGATGGGGGGAAGAGTTATGGACTAGAGTTGACTTACTGGCATTCTACTATAGACATATTGTGATTCAAGCAGTGGAAGAAATTACAACACTGATGTGGACCCAGTGGCCACTGGAGGCTCTGGGAGCAGGGAGAGAGAAAAGCAGTTGTAATATGGGGGCTTTTTCAGGACTTGGGAATTGTTCTGAGTGACATTGCATGACAGATATAGGCCATTTTATATCATCATATAACATGCAGAACTGTGTGGGAGAGAGTGTGGTCTACAATGTGAACTATGGCCCATGCTCAATGGCAAAGCCCTAGGATGTGCTTATCAATTGCAATGAATATGCCACACTAATGAGGGATGTTTATGTGGGAGGGTGTGGGAGGTGTGGGGAGTGAGGCATATGGGATTCCCTATATTTTTGTGTAACATTTATTTAATCAAGGTATGTTTAAAAAAAGAATTATTGTATAAAAAAACCCTACAAGAAAAAAAAATTAAAGACACAAACAATAATGAATGTAAATAAAAATGTGCAACAGAATATTAACAAATGGAATCAAACAATATATTTAAAGGAAAATATATGATGACAGTGAGCATTATTCTAGGAACATAAGAATATTTCATCATTCAAAAATCAATGTAAAACAACACATTGAGGAAAACAAGGGAAAAAGCATGATAATCTCAATCATTGAAGAAAAAGCTTTTGACATGAGTCATAAAAGATCTTAGCAAAATTGTAATAAAGGGGAATTTACTCAATTTAATAATGAGCATCTTAATAATGAGCATCTTTCCATGTGCTTATTGAACATTTGCATATCTTCTTTAGACAAAGTCTCTTCAAGCTCTAGCCATTTTTTATTGAATTGTGCTTGTTTTTGAGTTGCATCACAGATATATGATTTGTAACTATTTTCTCCCATTATATAGTTGTCTTTTCACTTTCTTGATAATGTCCTTTGATATGCCAAAGTTTTAAATATGGCAAAATCCAATTTATCTATTTTTTCTTTAGTTTTACTTGCTTGTGGTGTCATATTTATGAATCCATTGCTCAATTTAAGGTCATGAAGATTTTCTCATTTGTTTTCTTCCAAGAGTTTTTGGATTTGTTCTTATATTTAGGTCATTTTACCTATTAGGTTTATTTTTATATATGGTGTGAGAAAGGATATCAGATTTGTTTCCTGGCATATTGAAATCCAGTTTTCCCAGGGATTATTCTTACCTTATTGAATTGACTTGATACTCATTGCAAATCAATTGGCTGTAGACTTGTATTTTATTAACGAACCCTCAATTCCAAGTGATATATTTTAGCATAGCAACAACTTCATGTTTTTCTTTGATTAAAAAATTCAAGAGAACACTTTAAGTTTTATAATGTCATTTACTATTCAAGAACTTTGCAACTCTTCCAGTTTTTCTGGGCTGAGCTGATGTCTTTTTTCCCCCATTGTAACTTTAATCAGTGGTTCCAGATGAGTGAATGAGTACTTTTACAGACGGTAGGTCCCCATGGGACAGTTCAAATTATTTATCTTGTTTTGCTCCTTCCTTCAATTGCCCTCATCGTTTCTCACTCGGGCATATGTAGGGTGCCCTACATAATTAGCAGGTACATAAAGACAATTATTAGTATCTCAGATGATTTAGGCATAAGAATGAATTACACACTGCTTCCTCAGTGAGCATCACAATGGGATACTGAAACCATAAATTCTTCCCACTGAAAATAAAAGAGAAATTTGGGAGGAAAAAAACCCAGTACTTGACTTAAGGTGAGTGGAGAAGCATTGTCTTTGATTCTGATTACACATGGGTATTGGAAATTTCTGACTATAGACACTTATGTTCTCTTAATCTCATTAAGTACTATGCAATCATGTATTATCTCTCTCATTTGTTGTAGTTCACTCCTGTAGTACATTGTTTTTTCAGCATTAAATCCTACGAAATGAGCATGTACTGAAGATCTATTTGTTTTGCTTGAGACGATAGTGACATTTGGATACAAGTGCAGAGGGAGCTAAAGTATCTGAAAACATCATCAATAATCTAATCAAATAGATTAAGATTGTCAGATAAAATACAGAAATCAGTGGCATTTGAAAGTAAGATAAAAAACTAATATAGTATAAATTTGCCTTATGCAATATTTGATAAATGATAAAATTCTTTTAGTAAAATATTCAGTAAAATACTGATAAACAATAAAAAATTTTTAGTGTAAGTATTCCCTATACAATATTTGATAAACTCTGAATAATTTTTAGATAAGTTGCCCTTTTGCTGTTGTTTTTCTACTCAGTTTCTTACTACTGAATCTATATTTCTCAGCATCTGCATTACAACTTGATTGAGTAGACTGATAAGTATATAGCAAGATTTTTAAGAAATGTGGAAATTAAGAGGATCTCTTGAGCTGAACATAAATCCTATATGATAATATCATGACTAAGCACTGTAATTTCAGTTTTTCCTTTGCAAACTTTTGTCTACTGTTGGTTCTAATCGTTTTTCCCAACAGGATGTATTACAATATACATATTAACATATTCAGAAAATATAAGAGACATCAAGAGGAAGGAGCAGGGTAAAAGAATCTAAATATTTCCAGACAAGTAATAACTGACACTGAAAATGGAGATAGGCTCAATAAGCAGTAGAATAATTCTTAGCAAACCATGGAGAGATACCAAATTACTATAACTGGTACTGGAATTCTGAATTCATTTGTTTAATCCAGTGCATACCCATTCTACAGTAAAATCCTATGATAGCAGGAACTGTAAAATTCAAATTTGAGATAAAGTTTTTAAATGGGCGTAAGCTTATGGTTCTTATATCGTGGAAGAAGAGGGGCCTACAAAGGAAATGAGGCTCAATGCAGGTACAACAGTCAACCTCATCTAGAAAGAGGAAATGGAGATTGTGTATCAATCACAAACAATCAAACCTTGCCTCCAATATCCTTAATCAGGCTTACGAAATCAACAGCTAAAATTAGCAGAATCCTAGAATAGCTGCCACTTTCGGGAATGTTTCACCCAACCAAATGATCCAAAATCATCCTTACCAGACAAATGCCTCAAGATGGCTCTGGACTTCAACTGCACTACACTAGACTTGGACTTGGAGAAGGAGGGGAAGAAGGGAGGGGAAAGAAAGTCTCTACATGGTACTTTTGTAGCCTAAACTCGGATATTATGTTATATTATATAATTCCAACCTGCATTTTTTGTTTGAATATTTGTAACTGCATTATTATTGCAATTGAAATTTGAGCTTGAAGAACCCTAGGTTAATACTGAGAGGAACTTGACCATGAGAGGAGTTTGAAAAGGATTCCAAATGGATTAGGTAAAAGCAGCTTCTCTATCTTCAATCAGGGCAGATCCAATTTGATTTCTTGACTTTCCTCTTTTAACAGTTTGAAAAAAAGGAGTAGGGTTTATGACAGAAATGTTTGAAAATCACTGTTTTATGCTCTGTAAATTCTCCTTTTTACAATTACAGAAAAAAGTTTGCAATATATAATGTAATAAATTCATAAAAACATTTTAAATGAAATATAGACTATCACCTCCACAGTGCTATATCAGGGGAAATAATGTATATAAAATTAAGTATTCAAAAATCCTGAATTGATGTAAACCAAATAATTTAGCAGGAATTGACCAGATATTTTTGTTCTTGAAGTTTCTACATTTGTGGACATAAAAAAATTCTAAATGTAATTGTAGGCATCAACATGAATATGCATTAGGCAGGGAAAAAAAGAAAATTCAGTTATAAAAAGTCTGATAATGGTGATATAATTCATAAAATCCATCAAAAAATAATTTCTGTTAATTAAACCCCTTTCACACCTTAGCAAATAGGGTGCTAGCAGTGTCGGTAGAAGTCGTTTACACCTAGAACAGATAGCATTACTTTATTATATATGTCATTGATTTGATCTTCATAAATATATTTAATAATATTAAATATACTTTTAACTCCATTCTCACGTAGCTGACCCCCAGTAATTCCTGTAGATATTCTGATGAAACCAAAAGTTAGGTTAAGTACAATGGAGTAGAAAACAAACTGGAACAAGAAAATGGCCTTAATTGAGGATAGGTATCATCATGATGATCAACTTGATAGTGGTCATCTTGTTATACAACATTTAATTTATATCACTGTGTGACTGCATCGCTAGGGCTCCACACAGGGTCTTTGAACTACAATTGAGAGACCATAAAATAGAGCTTCATTTGTTTCACCTCTTTCTGCCTCTTTCTTTAAAAATATGAAAATAAAAAAGAATCATACAAAAACTGAAGTAAAGCAGTGATGTAATTGGGTAGGTAAATAAAATCTAGTATTTCTATATTAAAACACATGGTTTTATCTGTGGATATATGTTATTGACTCTATTAAGAGTTTAAATCATTGTCTGTCTTATTAGTGCACAATGTGCTTTATATGGAACCCTCCAATATTAAAAGGGAACTTTTATAGATTATTTCAGCTGCAAAATCATATGTGGGAATTTATTTTCTATCCACCAATATAAAAAAGAGTCCACATTATGTCTGCAAATAATATGTTTATAAAATTTTACGTAAAATCTAATAACAATCCCTCTGTTGCTTTCCTAAACAGATAACTGTATAAAATAGGCCAATGGAATCTGAGAGTGCTCCCTGAATTCATCTTACTGGGAGTTACGAGGTGCCCCAAGCTGCAGGGTCCCCTCTTTGGTGTCTTTCTCATCATCGACTTGCCCTCTGTGTTTTACACTTTAGACATCCCCGTGCTTAACCCTTTAATCTACAACTTAAGGAACAAAGAAGTAAAAAATACATTCTACAGAATCTTTAAGATTCCATGATCTTTGATTTTAATATTCAATATAGAATATTGTTCTAGAAAATTTAAGACAAAAGCAAATGTTTTGATAATATTTTTAATAGATAGAATTAATTTCTCCTCGGCTCCCAAACAAAGTCTTTCTCTTTGTGCTGCTATAGACCTAATATGTCCTTTGAATGGAACACTTTCACACTCCACCACTCTACATTCTTAAACCATTTGTTCCTAGTTCATTTTTTCTCTTTAAGGAATAGGATCTTCTCAGTCTTGTTTTCTTTATATTTTCTGAGCCAAAAACAACAGTGTATAGAAAGCTTGAGACTGAGTTTTCTGTGTAGCCTATTGACAACATGAAAAATGTATTTGTTCTGCTGTGATTTTCCTTCTCTACTATGTTAATCATTTCGTGTTAACTATGCTTTACTAATATAAGTGTGAAACAGATTTGATAAACTTGATCATTAGCACTTGATCTTATTTCATTTCTCCTGATATACTTAATTCACCACTTGTTAATTTTCATGGCCATACTCCAGATGCACAGATAGCAGGCAGTTTAGAAAGAATCAATGTTGGGAAGTGAAAAAAAAAATCAGAGAATAGAAGGAAGGATAAAAAGGAAGATATTTAAGATACCTGATTGGAAGGCCTAAAGGATTCATTAAAGGTGAAAATTTAAGGGGAATATGAAGTAAAGCTATTAAGAGAACCCGAAGATAATATTGACATTTATCTAATATTATTTTAATGGATTTTTAAAATATTATATTGTTGAGGAAGGAATAATGATATCTCAAAAGGGCAAAATGTCCTAAAATAAAATATCCTCATTTCAGAGCACCCAAATCTTAGTAAAGCCACTATGTAGATGAGGTACTATACATTAATATAGGATATATAAAAGGATGATGAGCAAAACTGTAATGAATTAATATAAGTTCCATTGATGTAATATACACTCTCCTAATTATATCAAATGTTGCTACTACAATACTTTGGGAACAGATATTTATATCATTTTCAACTCTTCTCTGTTTCAAACACACAACAAACAAAACACCTTTCATATTTTATGCTTTCCTCTTAAACAAATAATTAGAGACAGAAAATTCTCAACTATGTACCATCATTTAAACAAAGTAAGTGAAACTCAAGTTTTTACTCTCTGCTTTGCTTTGGCATAGATAGCGTGTTAAGAAAAAAATTTGAACTCATAAATAAGATAAATATAGTCTGTGGGACTTGAGACCATATTCCTCAACAAGGGAAAATGTGAACTGAAAAGAAATTGTCTAAAAACAAAAAAATACTTATAATTGACAAATAAAAATGTAGGGCTATCATAAACCACACATTGGATTGACTTTTTACATATTCCATCATTCTGTATATGTGTATTTTATTTATTAAGACAAACTCCAAAATTGTATTCACTCATACAATTTATATTTTACTGGATTATGCTAAAAATAATAATTTCTAATAATGATATATCTTGGTTAAATTTATGAGTCAACAAGTATGATTATGGTGCTTAGTTGTTTGGTCAAACACTAAAATAACTCTTGCTGTGAATCTAATTTACAAATGAAATTAGAGTCTTCATTCAATTGACATTATGTAAAGGAGATTATCATCAATAATTTTGGTGTGCTTCATTGAATCCATAGATTTTAAGAGTTAGAATTGAGGGTTCCAGTGTTCAGAAGAAACTTAGCTATAAGACCACTCCCTCCAACCTTTCCTGAGTGTTCAGCCAAAGGTATTCTGATTCAAGACTTCACCATCACTCTTACCAGAATTACCAACCCCCAGCCTGTTCTGCATAATCTGGGCTTTCCAGACCCCACAATCATATGAACTAATTCCTTGTAATAATTCTATTAATACATACACATATTCCTTATTTTACTGGTTCTAATTCTCTGGAGAACTCTGACTGATACATCCTGGAATTCAGAAAAGTGAAGAATGAGATGAGCAGAGCTTTAATAGATAATATACATATGAAAGAGGTCAAATGTGCATTTTAGATATTTTTATGGTGATGAAATTTTAAAAACATTAAAATAATCATTGTAAAGAGCACAATTCAGTGACAGTACACTCACAATATTTTCCAACGATCACTTGTATCCATTCCAAAAACATTTTCATCATCATCAAAGGAGATCCCAAGCCATTTAAGAAGTCACTCTTAGTTCTGCCATTTCCCAGCCCCTTGTATCCACAAATCGCCTTTTGATCACTATAGATTTGCCTATTCTGGACATTTCATATAAGTTCAATCATAAAATATGTGACATTATGTAATTGACATCTTTAAATTAGCATAATATTTCATGGCTCATTCATGCTATAGCATGTAGCAATACATCATTCATTTTTATGGCTTAATAAAATTATGTTCTTTGTGTATATCACAATTTTCTCTCCATTTCTCTGTGATGAACACTTGGCTTATTTCCATATTTTGGCTACTATGAACAATGCTGTTATGAAAATTCACTGACTACTATTTGTTTGAAAATTTTTCAATTCTTTGAGGTTATATACATAGGAATACTGTCATATGATAATTCTATGTTTAACTTTTAAAGTTAAACATAAGGAGCTGCATTATTTTATATTGCCACTAGTAAAGTACAAGGGCTCAAATTTATCCCACTTCTTGCCAAATTGTTATTTTCATTTAAAAAAATTGCCTGTCTTGGGGAGTGTGAAACAGGGACCTTGTACATGGAAAGCAGGCGCTTAACCACTGAGCTACAACCACTTCCCTTTTTTTTTTTTTTTTTAAAGGCTACACTAGGCATTTTTCTTTTCCTCAAAGTTTTATTTTCTTTATATATCCTCCCTTCCTTCTTGTTTGCACTTGCTGCCTGCTTTCTGTCTCTGCTGCGTACTCTCTAGATCTGCTCATGTTTTTTTAGGAGGAACCGGGAACCAAACCTGGGACCTCCCATGTGGGAGGGAGGTGCCAATCACTTGAGCCACCTCTGCTCCATACTTGTTATGTCTCTCATTGTGTTTCTTTGTTGTGTCTCTTCATTGCATCATCTCCTTGCGTCAAGTCCTTGCATCATCTTGTTGCATCACTTTGCTGTACCAGCTTGCTGTCTTGCTCGTTTTCTTTAGGAGGCATCAGGAACTGAACCTGGGGCTTCCCATGTGGTAGGCAGGCACCCAACTGCTTGAGCTATATGCTCTTCCCTCATTTGCTTTTGATTTACATTCCTCTAATGACTGATAGTGTTTAAATTACTTTCATGTGCCTTTTGTCCATTTGTAAATCTTCTTTTGAAAACTATTCAACTCCTTACCCCATCTTGCAATTGAGTTGTTTGACATTTTATATTGAGTTATAAGAGGATATATAATCTGAATATTGGACTCTTATTTGAGGCATTATTTGCAAATAATCCCATTTTGTTAGGATGTCTTTTCCGTTTATTGATATTATCTGTTTTTGCACAAAAGATTTAAATTTTGGTGATGTCCAAATTATCATTTTGCCCTTTGGTTGTTTTGCTTTTGGTGGCAGATATAGGAATCCACTACAAAATTGTGATCATGAAGATTTGCTCTTATATTTTCTTTTAGATTTCTATAGTTTAACTCTTACCTATAGATCTTTGAGTTAATATTTTATATATGGTATGAGAAAGAACTCCGTCTTCATGTTCTTCCATGTGGACATCCAATTTTCTCAGAAACATCTGAGGAGAATATTCTTTCTTTATTGAATGATCTTGTCACACTCATTAAAGGTTTTATGTTTATTATTTTATATCTAGTTTCATTCAATTGTGCCCAGAGAATACAGTTTTCATGACTCAGGTTTTAAAGTTTCTAAATTTATTAAGACTCATTTTATGGCCTTATCAATGTGTTATCCTATAGAATATTCCATGAACTCTTGAGAAGAATGTGTTTTGTACCGTTTTGGGGTAGAGTGCTTTGTGTAGATCTCTTAGTTCTAGTTTGTTTAAAATGTTCAAATCATCTATTTTCTTAATGATCTTGAATCTAATTATCTAATTGCTTTAGCCATTATTGAAAGTCCAGTACTGAATTTTCAACTATTATTTTAGAACTGTCTCTCTCCTCAATTCTGCCCATTTTTGTTTCACTATTTGGGTCTTCCTCTGTTTGCTTTCTGTAGTTTTTAATTGTTATATCTAGATGCATGACTTCTTTTAACAATTGCAATGGCTTTCTTTGTCTCTTGTAAGAGTTTTTAATTTAAAGCCTATTTTTTATATTAATTTAGCAACTTCACTTCTCTTTGCATCTTGTTTTCTCTACTTGTATCTTTGGATCTAAATTGAGTTTCCCATAGACAGCATATAGTTGGCTCATGCTTGTTTTCTTTTAAACTCCATTCTGCCAATATCTGCCTTTATTTGGAGCATTTCTTCAAATATGTTATATATTACTTTGCTCCCTAGTCCTTCCATTACTGCTTTCTTTTTTGCTTAATTGCTTTAGTGTTGTTTAGTTTTTATTTCATCCTCTTTTCTTTTTCTGTCTCTAACAGTCCATCTTTCATTGTAATGTTGTTATTGTCATGCATTTTTCTTTTTATACCTTTATAACTTATTAACATTGATTTTAAATAGTTTTTTAATATGTCTTTTAAATCATATAGAAACATAAAGAGGAGTTACAAATCACAGATATTATAATAGTGGATTTTATATTTACCAATGAATTTATGATTCCCTACATTTTTTATTTTTTCATTTAGCCTTGAGTTACTCTCTAGTGTCCTTTCATTTCAGACTCAAGGAGTACTCAGCATTTTTTGTAGGGAAGGTGAATTAGTGATGATGTTTCTCAGCTTTTGTGTAGCAAGGAATATCAAAATTTCTCCTTCAGTTTTTTTTTTTTTTTTCCTTTTTTGGTTCTCTCTCGCCTTCAGTTTTAAAGGAGAGTTTTGACATTCTTTTCTGTTTTTCATCATGTTATAAAAATGTCATTTTAATATCTCCTGGGCTTCATGGTTAGTGAAAAGAAATTGGCTGCTTTGTTTGTTTATCTGCCAAAATCACATATCATAACATGGGTTGCCTTTGCACAGTTGAAATTTATTATCTTACAAGTTTACAGTTTTGAGGTGAGAAAAATGTCCAAATCAAGGCATCATCAGATGATGCTTTCTCCCCAAAGACCAGCTGCCAGTGATCCTGGATTCTTCTGCTATATGTGAGGGACATGGTTGCATCTGCTGGTCTCTTCCTTCTCTTTCAGGTTTCAATATTTTCAACTTCTTGATTCCATGGCTTTCTCTGTTTGTCTGAATTTCATTCTCTTTTAAAGGACTCGAGTAAGAGGATTAAGAACCACCATGAATGAGGTGGGTCACATCTTAACTTTTTAGATCCTGCTTACCAAAATATTTTACTGGTAATGTGTCCACACTCACAGGAGTGGATTAATATTAAGAACATACTTTTCTGCTGTATATGCTGTATATGTATATGATTACATGTACCTGGTAAGTTTCTTTTTTCTCATTCTTTTCAAAATTCTTTTTTTGTGTTTGTTTTTCAATATTTTGATTGTAATGTTTTAAATTGTGGATATAATTGTGTTTCACTTTCTTGAAATTCACTGAGCTTCTTGCATGTGTAGATTCATGTACTTAATAAATTTGTAAGTTTTAAGTCATTTTCCCCAAATATTTTTTTATCCAATTCTCTGCTCCATCCACCCCACTTCAAGAATTCCC
>JAQZBX010090910.1:0-12454 GCA_029593785.1 Cabassous unicinctus
AAAAAAAAAAAAAAAAACTTATTACAAAGCCACAGAAACAAACCGGCATAGTACTGGCAAAGGACAGATATCTGGATCCATGGACTTGAACTGAGTTAAGAAATAACCCTCATATCTGTGGCCAACTGATGTTTTACAAGGGTGCCGAGTCCACTCAATGGGAAAAGAATAGTCTCTTCAACAGCTGGTGCTGGGAACCGTATACAAAAATTAACTCAAAATGGATCAAATACCTAAATATAAGAACCCAAACTATAAAACTCTTAAAAGAAAACATAGGGAAGCATCTTCAGGACCTTATGTTAGGCAATGGTTTCTTAGATTTTACACCAAATGCATGAGCAACAAAAGAAAAAATATATAAAAGATCTTCATCAAAAGTAAAAGCTTTTGTGCAAAAGGACTTCATCATGAACATAAAAAGCCTACAGAATTGGAAACCATTTATTTGATAAGGGTTTAATATCCAGAATATATAAAGAAATCCTACAACTCAACAACAAAAAGACAAACAACCCAATTTAAAAAAAAAAGGCAAGGAAATGGGCATTTCTCCAAAGATATACAAATTGCCAATAAGCACATGAAAAGATGCTCAACATTATTAGCCATTAGGGAAATGCTAATTGAAAGCATATGAGATATTTCAAACCCTCTAGAATGGCTACTATTTTGAAAAATGGAAAATAACAAGTGTTGAAGAGGATGTAGAGAAATAGAAACACTCATTCATCGTAAGTGGGAATGTCAAATGGTGCAGTCACAGTGGAAAACAGCTTTGAAGTTCCTCAGAAAGCTAAGTATAGAATTATCACATGACCCTGCAATCCCACTTCTAGGTACACACCCAAAAGAACTAAAAGCAGGAACTCAGATTATTTGCACACTGATATTCATAGCAGCATTATACAATTGCCAAAAGATGGAAGCAACCCAAGGTTCCATCAATAGATGAATGGATAAACAAAATGTGGCATGTGCACACAGTGGATTATTATTCAGCCATAAAAAGTAATGAAGTTCTGATACATCTCACAACAGGTATGTATCTTGAAGACAATGTTGAATAAAATAAGCCAGACACAAAAGGGCAAATATGGTATGATCCCACCGATATGAAATACTTAATATAAGCAAATTCATAGAATCAGAAAGTAGAATACAGGTTACCAGGGACCAGGCTGGAGGTAGGGAAGGGGGAGTTCGTGCTTAGTTGGTACAGAGTTTCTGTTTGGGGTGATAGAAATGTTTTGGTAATGGATTGTGGTAGGTAATGACAGCACAACACTGTGAATGTGATTAATGCTACTGAATTGTACACTTCGGAGTAGTTGAGATGGGAAATTTTATGTTGTCACACATAACATAATTTTATGTTACCACAATTTTTTTAAAAAAAGAGCGTGAAACTAAAGAGATAATGACAATTAAATGCAATACATGATCCTGGACTGAATCTAAAAATGGAAGATTAAATGCCCAAAAGGACATTATCAGGAAAAGTGAAAATATTGGTGCATTGACAGTATGCTTAATGTCAATACATAAGTGAATATACTTGTTCTTAAGAAATATACATGGAAATATTAAGTGTTAAAAGAGCACAATGAATGCAATGTACTCTCAAATGCTTAGAAAATAGGTAGGTAGGTAGGCTGGCAGGCAGGCAGATGGACACAAGTAGAATGATGTAATAAATGTCACAAAATGTGTAAAAGTTGGTAAATCTGGGTATCTCGGTAGGAGATATATTGGAGTTCTCTGTATAGGTTTTGTAATATTTTTGCAACTTTCCTGTTAAGATTCAAATTATTTCAAAGTAAAAATTATATTAAAAAAACAATGAGTAGTGGCAGAAATTATACGGTCTCTTGTTCTTACGTGTATTTACTAACAAACTTTCTTACCCCAGCGTAAAAGCCTAATGAAAGACAGATCATGGTTCCAGAAGCAGCCCCGGGTCAGTGCCTAAGTGCCCACCCCCATAGGTGAACCCAAGGCCTAGACACACCTGAGTGGGACCTGTAATTCTGGTACAGCTGGTAGATCCTCTTGGGCTTCCGGACGGCACACTGCTTGTCTACGGTGTTTCTGCTGGCGTAGTGGAACAGAGAGCGCAGATCGCTGAAGCGGAAGGCGACGCCCTTCATGATGCTTTGGGCCGTGTCCCCGGTGAGGAACATGGCATTGGGGTCATTGATGCATTTCATCAGCAGTGCCAGTTCGGCTTGGGTGAAGTCCTGAATCTCATCACCATAGAGCTCATGGATAGACCATGGAAGCACCTTGAGCTTTGACAGCCTCTGGGACAGGTTATACAGGACATCCTCTTCGTCGAAATAACCTTTCTGGGACCTGATCTGCTGATAGAGGCAGAAAAGGCTATAGATCTCGCTCCGAGACTCCTTAAAGTTGGGGGACCGTTTCCTTCCTAATTTCTTATATGCTTCTTCAGTGAGTCTTCCGTGGGGGCAGCTGAGGGCCTCAAAAGAACCCTTCAGAAAAGACTTTATTTCTTTCCAAATGAGCGCGGGGTTGTAGAAGGATTTCCCTTTGGTCATTTTGGGCCATATTTCATTGGTGAATACCTCAAACGTCACGTACACCCGGGGGTCACTGTCACCTGTGCGTTCTTCTGTAGCTTTCTCCTCTTCACCATAGTCCCCGTCCACCTCAGCATCCTCCTCCTCCTCCTGCCAATTGGGGATGGTCACGTCTTCCTGCATGGACCACCCTACGATGGTTCTCTTCAGGCTTCCATCTTCGTTTCTCAGGAAAAATGGTTTGGGCAAAGAAGCATCAAGCAGGAGGAGCAGCTGCTTGGAAGTGACAAACAGAGGAAAGTTCTCATCCTTCAGGTCCTGGAGTTTGTATACATTGGGTTCCAGTGGTTTGTAGTGACTGGTGGCCTTGGTAGACTTGGAAAGTTCAATGAAATTCCTTTGTACCTCCCGGCACAGGACGTGGTTCTTGGTGACAAAGACCTGATGTAAATGCTCCAGCTGGTCAGGAAGTTTGGCAACACACACTTCTTCTGCTTGGTTGACTCCCGCTTGCTCCACATCGGGTACCTCCACACAGGCTTCACTCCCCTGTTCCTCATCTACGCTGTCCACTGTTTCTGCTTCAACTAAACCTTCGTCATCCTCGTCCTCGTCCTCTTCTTCCTCCTGACCTGAACCCTCTTTTCTGGGTTCCACTTCCAACCTTCTCTTCGGCCAGATCTGTTTGGCCAGCAGCGGGCTTCCTGCCTGCTCAGCTTTTTCCCAGTAAACGTGGAATTTCTTCCAGAGCCTGTACAAACAGCACGTTGTCTTCCCAGTGCCACTCCGCCCAATGAGGATGATGGGCTCCAGCGGCTTGGGGTTGAGGTCAATCACGGCATACTCAAGTTCACCCACCCGGAAGGGATACTCCACCGTCGCCGTCATGTCGTTGAGGATGTTGAAGGCCATGTTGGTGCTGAAGCTGTGGAACTTCATGAGGTTATACTCCGTTTCCACCGCGCTGGCCGGAGGGAAGTACTCGGGATCAATGCGCTCCCTGCCCTTCTCTGCCTCCGTGTCTTCCACGTAGCAGCGGGGAATCCGCTTTTGGATTTTCACGTTGGCCAAAGCCTGGCCTCTGCTGATGCCCTTCAGCTTCTTGCGCAGGACACAAGACAAGCCCCGGTTGTAGGCGCTGCAGATGGCCCTGATGGAGTCTGCGAGTTTGCAGTGATCTAAGACGATGTCCCAAATCCGGATGATTTCCGTGTAGACCCGCCCTGACTTCTCCGAGGGGTGCACGCCATGCTCCGTGGCGATGATCTTCTCCGGGTTCTCACTGCACCGAGGGGAGAAGTCGATGGCGAGCTCCCACAGCATCCGCGCTCCCTTGTCCAGCTTCGCTTCGAATAGCTGGATACTTCCCTTCAGGTGCTTCAGCCGCTTCTGCAGGCCTTGGGTCCACTCACCATTGCCCAGCTGCTGGACAGCAAGGATGATTTTCTTCTTCATGACCTTGGGCATTGCCTTACTCGACAGCTTCTTCAGCATCTCTGATGTGCACTCGATCTCCCACGTCATGTTATCAAAGTCCTGGAGGCAGGCCTCCATATCCTGTGCGCTCCAGGCCTCCTCACTGTTCCTGCCCTCCCTCCCTCTGTTAACAACAGGAGGGAGCTCTGTGGCCCCAGGACGTGCCTGAGTGGGTCCTTCCCCTGCCTTGGGGAGGGCAGGATGGTCCCCTCTGCAATCAGAGCTCGCTGTCCGTGGAGCCCGCTGGAGCTCGTCTTTCTTTACCTCTGTGCCAGCGATGTCCAGAGGCTCGGTGCACTGAGGACGGTCCTCTGGGAAGGACGTCACCAGTTCCACCCGCTGAATCAAAATCGTGATGTCATGCACAAGGCAGTCTCTCGGAGAACGTGGCCTGATGGCTTCAGGCTCCTGCCTCGTCCCCTGGGCATCAGGGACAGTCTCCCAGCTGTCAGGGACCGCGGGTCCTGCGGACGGGGTTATAGCAGCGACACCGCACGGCAGTGACCTGGATGAACCCTGGGACTTGAGCTGAGACACGTGTCCGGGGGCAGCAGACCTCGGGAGCTTCCCCAAGTGGGCAGCAGAGTCCTGCCGGCTCCTCCGCCTGCTCTCCACCAGAGCTTTGTTCCAGGCCAAGAGCAGAGCGTCGTTCTTCTTAATCCGGTGCCGAGCGTCTTTGCCCTCTTTGTTCTTCAGGCTGAAGTTGATGTTGAACTTCACGAGCAGGTCTATGAGCTTCTTCGTGCGCTTCAGCATGCCCTTCTGAAATAGGATGTGCATCAGCGTGTTCCCATCGCTATCCTGGATGTTGGGGTTGAGGTAGTGAAATTCGGTGGGGTTGGACCCGAATAGATCCAACAGGTGGCTGAGGAAGTTAAAACCAATGTCAGCTGAAAGACACAAACAAGACCCCGTGAGTGCTGAGCCGTCCGTTCCCCCCTGGGTTTGAGAGAGATGCCAGCCGGGGCATGTCAGGACACTGAACTTGCTCGGGTATTTGATATCCATTAATTAAACCAATGGTTCTCGCCCAGGGGCCATGTGGACTTTTCTGGAGACATTTTCAATTGCCACAACTTGGAGGAACGTTACTGCCATCCAGTGAGCAGACACCTGGGATTCTGCTAAACATCCTACAATATTCAGGATGGCCCACCACGGCAAAGAATAATCCAGTCCAAAACGCAGAGAGAGCCAAGGTCGAGAAACCTTCTAACATTCCAGCAAGATCCTTTACGTCAAGACCCTTGGAAAGGGTGTAAATAAAGGAAAAGTATTTGACGGCTCCGGAGAGCCAACTCTGGAACTCATGAATCCTCCGTCAACCCACCCTGACCGTTCACCACGACAGTTGCTTTCTCCCCTCAACCCGTGGGTGAGAGGCCAGGAGATACGGGCAGCCTTGGCAAAGAATTAGGTCTTTCTCAGACACTGGTTTTCTCAAAAGAAAAGACGGTAAAGCACAGCATCAGTTCTAATACCCAGCTTCCTCCGCAAGGAAAAGGCTGCTTTTTAAAAATAAGCACTTACCTTTTATATCTAGAAAGATACGCAGTGCTGCGTGTAAAGGAGTATCACCTTCCATGAGAGAAATGCCACGGGGGTCTGCACCTTTGGTCAAGAGAAGAAAAGCCAACTCGAAGTCCTCATGTTTCAGGCACAGGACAAGAGGCCTCTCCTGGCTTCCCTGGAGGCCCTGGGGAAAAGCTGGGAGGAGGCAGAAGAGAAGGGCACTCGTGAGCTACATCCCAGTGAAGAGACACAGCCTGGCTCGCCTGAAGTGGGAGGGACTGCTTCTGCCCTTTAGTTCCAAGGCAGGAGCTGACTTTGACCCTGATTTCCAATCGCTCTTACCACCAACCCTTTCTGGAAGGCAAAGGCTTCCCAGAGCCCTCAGGGTGAAATCCCAGATCCCCTTCACAGACCTTGCCCCTCCCACCTCTCCAGCTCCTCCCTTTGTCCCACCACAGGACCACGGTTCCCACCATCAGCATTCCCCTAGCGTGAAGACAGGGCTCAGGAACAAGAGTAATCTCAGGGAAGCGGATGTGGCTCAAGCAGTTGGGCTCCCGCCTACCACACGGGAGGTCCCGGTTTCAGTTCCCGGTGCCTCCTAAAGAAAACGAGCAAGACAGCGAGCTGGCACGATGAGATGACTCAACAAGATGACGTGACGAGGAAACACAATGAGAGGCACAATAAGCAGGGAGCGGAGGTGGCTCAAGTGATTGTGCACCTCCCTCCTACATGGGAGGTGCCGGGTTCGGTTCCCGATGCCTACTTGAAAAAAAAAGAAGACGAGCAGACACAGAGAGCACACAACGAACTAACACGTAGAGCAGACAGCGCGCGCAAACAACGAGGGGGGCCAGAAATAAGTAAATAAAATAAATCTTTAAAAAAATAAAAAAGAGCAATCCCAACACTTGCCTGACACAATACATGATGCATGCTTGGTGATCAGGAAACGAGTGCTGCTTTGCTTCTAAGCTGCTCCCCTACAATGCCTGTGTACCCTCAACTGCCATCTTCCCTGACACCTTCCTCCCCCATATCCCCTTCGTTTCTTGCTCAGCTCATGCATCACCTCTGCACTGCAGCCTCTCGGGTCACCACCACAACACAGACTCACTTGCTTGTGGGTCTGCAGCCCTACTGCACGTGCCTTTTGCCTCTGTGCATTCGCGTCTGTGGCCCTGGTTCTTAGCACCTGATCCCTGCTAGGTGCTCTACAAATGCTTGCTGCATCAAGGACTCAAACAGGAGTTCCAAGACAGCTGTAGCCTCTGGGCAAAGGGAGCAACAAGCATGGGCTTGAAGAAATGAATTGCAGAAGGCATTCTACTTCCTGGGAAGCGGGTGTGGCTCAATCGATAGAGCTCCCGTTTACCATATGGGAGGCCCCGGGTTCGCTTCCCGGGGCCTCCTTGTGAGGGCAGGCCGGCCTTCGCGGCGCGGTGGGCTGATGCAGCAAGACCTCACAGCAAGGGGGAGATAAGCAGACACAGAAAAAACACACAGCAAATGGACACAGCAAACACAAGCAGCAAGGGGGGGATAAATAAATAAATAAATCTTAAAAAAAAAAAAAAGAAAAAGAAGGCATTCTACTTCCTGAAAGCCATGGCTGGAGCCAGCGCCTGAAGGCATTGCACTATGGCGCTGTGAGAGGTGAGGACGCGTTGTCACTCCTGATGGGAGGACAGTTCCCCTTCAACGGCAAAGCAAGCGGGAAAGCACACAGACAAGGCACTCTTCCAAGAGCTTGCCTAATTAAAACCCAAAACGACCCCGAGAAGTAGGAACTATCGTCATTCTCATTTCATAAATGGGGAGACAAAGGCATAAATAGCATGCCCAAGGCCACATGGCATTAGTGGAGGTGGGGGCGGGGGGGGGGGTTGGGAGGAAGTTGGTGTTTTCAAACTAGTTTTAAAAATAAAACCCAGTACAGCAAGACGTCCACACTCCAGACGCACACCCAGCTTTATACGATCCTTCCGATTAAAGCAGCAGATGTTCCCACCCACCAATTGTTTGGCTGTTGCTTTAAAAACAAGCATCTCAAATCCCCAACCACTGACTGGAAAGGAATGCGCCCAAAATTGACAAGGACCCACACGGCATATCAAGTGCAAGGAAAGGTCTGTCCAGAGCGAAGGAAGAAATCCCTATTGTGGGTTAAACCAGGGCCAAGGACCCCCCCAAAAAAATATCTGACATTTCTCCTACAAAAGGAAAAGAGAAGATAGCAGTAGTAACTGGAATTCACGAAAATGCACAGTTCCTAGAGGGCAACACCCACTCACAGGCTGTTAACCCCGTCACTGTTAAAACACAAAAAGATGCGGGAGAGAAGAAAGCAGAATTTAACGGAGCCTTGGAAAACAAGGGAAAGACCCAGTGAGAGGCAGCGGCCTGGACCCTCCCCATCTGGAAAACTTCCGAACGTTTATCACGGAGGCATGCTCACCTCCACCGTCTATCAGGCGGCCCAGGAGCTGTATCCTCCTCTGGTCCCAGCTGCTAAGGTGTGGGATGATGGTACAGATGTCAAGATCTGAGAAATTGCAGTCTTTGATAAGGCCATCTCCGAAGGGCGGCTCCCCGCTTACTTTGCGGGTCAGCAGCAGAAGCACTTCGGGCCATTTCTGCTTTTCCAGTAGGAACTTGAGGAAGGTGTTGGCACAGTCCTGATTGATGTCACAGGCCAGGTCAGGAGGGATTTCTTTCAAAAATAAGAAAAACCACACTCGTTATTTCTCTTCTACCTACCACCCCAAGGAAGCCCAACACATACATACATAAATAACATGAATTACAAACCAGCATTTTTAAGCAGTGGGAAAACTATACACAAGCAATCACTTTGGGTCAGTTACCTAACTAAGCGTGGACAGCGTGACCACTGAGCTCATGGGTTTAATGGAAAGGTTAGAAATACCTTATGGCTGTCTACGGCCATACCACCCTGAACGCGCCCGATCTCGTCTGATCTCGGAAGCTAAGCAGGGTCGGGCCTGGTTAGTACTTGGATGGGAGAAATACCTTATGGCAAGACAGAGCCTGTCCCAGGAGACAAGGAAAGTGATGACTGTGTTTTAAGGTAGAACACTTGAGGTCAGGGCATTCTACTAAGATCAAAAGAGCAAAAGCCTGGTTTAAATTTTGCATAATATCAAGAATGCGTCCTGGGAAGCGGGTGTGGCTCAACTGGGTGGGCTCCCGTTTACCATATGGGAGGCCCCGGGTTCGATTCCTGGGCCTCCTGGTGAAGGCAAGTCAGCCCGCGCGGTGCAGTGAGCTGGCGCAGCAAGATGACGCAACAAAGGGAGACAAACAGACACAGAAAAACACACAAAGCAAATGGACACAGCAAGCACAAGCAGCAAGGCAGGATAAATAAAATAAACAAAAATTAAAAAAAAAAAAAGAATGTGTCCTGTTTAAGGAACACTGAATTCCTGGGAGATACTAAGAGTGATTAAAAAGTCAAGTTGTAGAGTAACATTGAGAAGATGGTTTATCCCCTAATTCTTAATTTTATACCATGATTCATAAGTGTTTCCATCTGATCTTTGATGTCTGGAGACAAGATAATGGTTTTATTAAGGGGAAAAAACTCTTTAAACAGATCCTCAGCAAGCAAATTGCCAGATTTAGCAAATAAAGTTATAGGATGCTGGTTAAATTTGAATTTCAGATAAATAACATATTTTTTTTTTTAGTATAAGTATGTCCTATGCAGTATTTGGGACATATTCAGACTGAAAAAATTATTCATTGTTTATCTGAATTTCAAATTCAGTGGGACATCCTGTATTTTGTCTGGCAACCCTACCAGTTAGAAAATAGGAAGGAAGAGAGGAAGGGATGAAATCAAGGGTCACCTAAACAAAGAGCAATATGATTTGCATTTGCTACCTTTTTTTTGTTTCCTAAAATGAATATATATTCTTTTTAAAAAAAGAGAAAAAAAATGTTTAAATACAGGCTGTTCTATCATCTTATTTTAACAGGAATCAGCAAAATAAAAGTCTAAAATATAAACTTTTGTAGTTGATGATTACACTTTTTGTCCCACAAAATCCCTTTACTCATCTTCTGATAACAGCACTCTCTCGCCCTCCAGCACTGGCTCTTCAATATGGTAGGGATGGGACGGCACATATGATTTGGGCCTAAGCCAGTCAGGACTCTCCATCTCCCTGACCACAGTTTTGAGTTTCAGGGGTCCACATCATGACCAAAAGTGAGGCCGAGGACTTTTGTTTCACACTGTGAGAGGTGGGTCCACAGGTCCAGAAATGTTGGACAAGGTCAGAAGTTGGAGACCTGGATCGGCTGGGAGCCATCTCGTCTCTGCAGGGAGTCTGAGATGGAAGCCAACCAGGGGACAGCTGAGTTGGAAGATGGGAGATCCTGGGTCCTGTTGACATTGGTTAAATCCTTGAATCCAGCTGGGCCGAAAGTCACCTCTGTCCTAGACATTTCCATTACGAGAGTCAAAAAAAGTCTTTTTTGGGAGTTTAAGCCAATTTGAGTCTGTTTTTCTGTCACTTCTCCAAGAAAGAGCTCTAACTATACTAAGCCAAGGCCAGTTAATGAGACAAAGAGGGGAGAAAAGGGAAAAGTAAACGAAAGTCAAAAGAATTGGGTGGCTTAGAGATGCTGAAAGAGAGTTGGGGGAAGGCCTTAAGAAGACAGATAAAGGGCAAGCAACAAAGAGAAAGAGGGAGCCACACCAACACAAATAAACACTCACAGAGAAACAAAGAAAATGTGGGAGCACAGCCACAAAAGGACTTTCCAGAAGTAGCATTCCTATCTTACGACCTCGTAGGAGATTTTACCAAACTCCCAAGAGTCAGATTTTATTTTCACAGCCCAAAGTATAAATGAGGACAGTCTTTCTGAGACTTGGGTCAGATGACATGAAGTCCAAAAGCCAAGGCCCCCAAAATGTGGTTTGCTCAGAATGGCCTGCATCTAATAGACCTCACGTGAGGTGGCCCCATCCTAGAGTCCTGGCTGTGCCATTTAGCTTTGAGCCACTCGTATCCAAGAAAGAAAGACCAGACAGACAACCTGGTTTCACTCAACCCAACAGCTAACATGTATTAGCATTTTATGTGCAGGACACTGGGCTAAGGGCTCTACATCAGTTATCTCATGAAGTTACAGCTGCAATAGACTGCAAAACTTCCCTAACTAAGGCAAGGAAGAGGAGACTGAAGCTTAAAGAGGCCAGTGGTAGAGCTGAGATTGGAATGAAAAACTCCAAAGCTTAACCATTCTAATCTGCTGCATAATCTGAAAAGCATTTTTGGCTCCTCTGGCCATGCCTTCCTGCCCCATAAATGGTCCAAGTCAAATGCTTTATATATTATCAATTTTTACAACACTAAATCCCACCTACTTAGGATTTCTAGAGGCTTCCGTAATTATCCTAAGTTTGTACATTTTTTCTGAAAGTTTCCTGAGTAAATTATATAACTTCATATGTCAACATCAGCAAATACCTGTAGAGGAGAGGGACATCTGTGGTACTTAAAAAATGTTTGTGTAAAAATATGATTGTATAAGCAAAGAGCAATTCTAGGAGGATTTAAAAAATAATAACAGGGATTACCTCTGGCAATGGGATTTAAGGACTGAAGTTCAAGGGGAGATGATAGACTTTTCATTGAAGAGCATGCCTTATTGTTTGAATGTACAGGTAGCTGCATTACCTGTATTTTTTTTTCATTTAATTTTTAAAAATATATTAGGAAAAGAGTTTTGATGAGCACAAAGCATCTCTAACACATTTGAATGTTTGAGAAAAATTACCTTGAAGAGAAGAAAGGAGGCGTAAGAACCTCTGAACTACTTCTTGCTTCAGAAAGTTTCTTTGCAATGACTGGTTTCCGGAGTTCATGTACTTCACCAGCTGCTCAGACACCCTCCGGAAAATGTCAATCTCACTGGTGGGTCCATCACCATTGCTCAATCCTGTGAAACAAAATCAGTGATGCTTCTGAATACCGAGCTTACAGCTGCAATAGATTGCAAAACTGACCACAATCCTCCGCCCCTCCATGTATCTACATGCTTTATAAGGTGACCTTGTAGCTCCTCCCACTGACAGGCAGAGTCTATTTCCTCTCCTTTGATTCTGGCCTGGCTTCGTGCCTTGCCGTGACCTACAGAATACAGTGGATCTGATTTGCAGGCCAATTTTGAGCCTGAGCCTCAAGAGGCCTTGGATATTTCTATTGGCTCTCTTGAGAGCCTGGCCTCCACCACATAAACAAGTCCAGGCTCGCCTGCTGGAGGATACAAGACATCTAGGACAGAAAGGATTCAGCTCAGTTGCCTGAACTGAGGCCCAGAAATGGGAAAGAGCCGAGCCAAGATCAGCAAACACCACCGACACTTGAAGGACACCAACCTCAATTGCTGACCTACAGAATAGTAAGCCGAGGAAATGCTTGCTATTTCAAGCTTTGGGGTATTTTGTTATGCAGCACTGGATAAATGATGAAAACAGTTCAGGAATGTGGCAGCAGGATGGGCTAGTGCATCGGCAACCTCCAACTACATGCCAGCCACCCAAACTTTTACGTCTTATTGGCAAGTGGAAAAAGCCAAGAGTAAGCCAGCTCTATGACCAAAGAAGAGAAGACAATAGCCCCTTGGTTCAATTTATTTAAGAAAGTAGTAGAAACTAGATAATACCCATTGGTAGAGTGCTGGAAAAGGGCAACTTTTTAATTTGGTATCAGATTATTTACTCAAAAAAAATACTCTTGGTTGAAATGGATTCTTTCTGAACAGATAAGGGAACAAAACTGGACATTTGTTTTCACAGGAAGTGGAAAGGGCCTGGCACACAGCAGAAGTAATATCATGTTTTTGAAGAAATGAATGAAAGTTCAAGGTCATGTTCTTCC
>JAQZBX010090911.1:0-12453 GCA_029593785.1 Cabassous unicinctus
TATATAAAAATTGGGGGATGCTGTTAAAGCAGTATACAGGGTGAAATTTGTAGCAATAAGTGCCCATATTAGAAAAGAATTAAAATATCAAATTAATGACCTCAGCTTCCACCGAAACCAAACATGAACAAAAAAAGAGATATTAAAATTCAGAGTGGCAATCAATGAAATAGGAAATAGAAATACAATAGATAAAATAAACTGTAAGATGATTTGTAAAGAAAATCAACAAAATTGATAAAATTTTAGCCAGATTTATTAGGACAAAAAATGAGAAAACACAAATTACCAATTATCAGAAATGAAAGATGTAACATCACTAGAGATTCTACAGATGTTAAAAAGACAGTAAAGGAAAATTAAGAAAAAACTCTATGGAAATAAAGTCAACAATTTAGGTGAAATGATACAAACTAAAAATCTCAGAAAAGAAGCAATAGATAACTGCAATAACCTTACATCTATTTAAAAAGTTAAATTCAAAGGTAAAACCATTTCCACAAAGAAAACTTTCACTGGTGATTTCTATCAAACATTTGAAGAAGAAAATAGCACCAATTTTCAAAAAAACTATTCCAGAAAATTGAAGTGAGAGAATACTTCCCAAATGATTTTATGAAGTCTCCATTGTACTGAAACCTAAACTGGACAAAGACATTACAAGAAAAGAAAATAACAGATCATTATTTCTCATGAACATGGATGCAAATCTTAAAACTTGAGCAAATTGAATTAAGTAGAGTTTATCCTGGGAATGCAAGGTTGGTTTAACATTAGAAAATCAATTTAATTCATGATACGAGCAACTAAATAGAAAAGACATAGGATCATTTCAATAGATGAATTTGACAAAAATCCATTTGAAAACACCCATTCCTGTTTTAACTCTCAGAAAACTAGGAATAGAATGAAATTTCCTCACTTTAAAAAAGTGCATGTTAGATAAACGTATAGTTAACATTACTTATAGGGACAGAGAGGATGCTTCCCCCTAAGATCAAGATATAGATGTGCCTCCTCACCATTTCTGTTCAGCATTTTCCTGGAGGTTCTAATCAGTGCAGTAGGGCAAGAAAAATAAATAAATAATTATCTAAACCGGAAGGGGAAAAGTAAATATGTCATTATTCTCAAATTACATGATCACTGTTGTAGAAAATCCAATGGAATCTGCAAAAACAACTAAAACTAATAAGGACTTTAGCAAGGTTACAAGACACAAGATCAATATACAAAAATCAATTTTATGTCTATATACTTGTAATAAATAATAAGAATTTGAAATTTAAACAAATCATTGAAAAAAGCATCAAGAATGAAATACGTAGGGATAGATCTGAAAAAAGATGTGCAAATACCACACACTGAAAATTATTAAAAATTGCTGAGAAAAATTAAAAGCTTAAATTAAGGGAGAGCTACCCATTTTCATAGGTCAAAATAATATGGTTAAAATGCCAATTCTACACATACATTTATCTCTAAATTCAAAACAATTCTAATAAAATCCTAGTAGACTTTTTGTAGAAAGTGACTGGCTGATTTTAAAATTCATATGATAATAAAAAAATACCTAGATAGCCAAAATGACTTAGAAAGAAAACATAGTTGGAGGGATAACAAAGAAAATTTCAAGACAAAACAGTGTGGTATTGGAGATATACAGATAAATCAATGGAAAGCAATATGGTGTTCAAAGTTAGATGTACATATATATGGAAAATTAATTTTCAAAAAAGTTGCTCAGGCAATTCCCTGGAAAACAGATAGTCTTTTGAACAAATAGTTCTAAATCAGTTGGATATCAATATGCAAAAGAATGAATTTTTATCCATACATCACACTGTATAAAAATTTAACTCAAAATGGATATAGGCATAAGCATAAAAGCTAAAATTTTAAATTTTCTAAAAGAATACATAGGAGAAAACATTAGTGACCTTGAATTAGGCAAAAATTTCTTAGATGTGGCACCCAAAGCATGAACTATAAAAGAACAAATTGATAGATGAGGCTTCATCAAAATTAAAATCTTCTACTCTTCAAGACATTGTTAACTTTGAATATTGGGGAAGTTTCTCACCAAACAAAATGCATCTATGAAAAGTCTACCATGAATGCCATACTTGGTGTTGACATACTGGACTCTTTCCCCCTTAGATCAGGAAGAAGACAAAGATATTCACACTCTCATTTTCTATTAAACATATTGGTTGAGGTTCTACCAATGCAATCATGCAAGAAAAAGAAAAGGCATACAGATTGGGAAGGGAAAAGTAAAACTATGTTTATTCACAGATGACATGATCCTGTATATAGCAAATCCTAAGGAATCCACAAGAAAACTATTTGAAGTAATAAATAAGTACAGTAAAGTTGCAGGATACAAGATCTATATACAAAAATCAAATGTGTTGCTCTATACTGACATGGGGCAATCTGAAAATGAAATTGAGAAAACAATTTCATTCACAATAGCATAAAAAATAACATACTTGGGAATAAATTTAACAAAAGAAGTGCAAGATTTATGCAAAGTTTCAGGACTTTCACTTCCCTTCCTTAATATAAAGCTACAGGAATTAAGACATAGTGTTACTGGCATAAAGATAGACATATAGAAAATGGAACAGAACTGAGAGTCCATAAATACTTATATTTATAACCAATTCATTTTTCACAGACTCCAAGGCAATTCATTGGAAGAAAGGAGAGACTATTCAACAAAAGGTGTTGAGAAATGTGGATATCCACACGCTAAAAATGAAGCTGGAGCCATACCTAACATCATTTACAAAAATTAACTCAAAATGAATCACATACAGAAGAACAGATCTGGACCCCGACCAACCACACACCATACTCAAAAATTAAATTAGATTGGATCATAGACCTAAATGTAAGTGCTAGAACAATAAAACTTTTAGAAGAAAGCATAGTAGAAATACTTCAAGACAGTTGTTTTTACAACTATTTCTTAGATACAATATCAAAAACACAATATATAAAATTTTAAAATGAATAAATTTGACCTCAACAAAATTAAAAACCTTTGTACTTCAAAAGATACAATTAAATAAATGAAAAGACAAGCAACAAACTGGAAGAAAATATTTGTAAACCATTTATCTGATAAAGAACTTCTATCCAGAATACACAATGAAGTTGTGCAACTCAGTGATAAAAAGATAAGCAACCCAATCAAAATATGGAAAAAAGATATAATGAATCATTTCATGGAAGAAGATATATGAATGTTTAAAAATTATATGAACAAATATTCAACATCATTAGTCATTTGTGAAATTCAAATTAAATATCAAAATGAGACACTATTCCACTCCGTCTAGAAGGGCTATAATAAATAACATCGACAAGAACAAATGTTGGCAAGGATATAGAGATATGGAAATACTCATTATTTGCTAGTGAGACTGTTAAATGGTAAGTTAATTTGGAAAACAGTTTGGTAATTCTTCAAAATGTTATACATAAAATACTATGCAATCCAGCAATTGTACTCTTAGGTATCTAGCCAAGAAAAATGAAAACATATGCTCACACATAGACTTGTGCACTAATATTCATAATGTTCATAATAGCCAAAAACTGCAAACAAACTAAATGCCCATCAAATGCAAATGGATAGACCACATACAATAGAATACAATTCAGTAATAAAAAGGAAGTAACTATTGACACATGCTGTTTCATTAATGCACCTCAAAAATATTATGCAAAGTTACAGAAACCAGACATGAGCAAATATATTGTATGATTCCATTTATATGAAATTCAATAAAAGACAAATCTATGGCGATATAAAGTAGATTAGTGGGGCTGGTGGTGGAAATGGGAATAACTGGAAATGGACATGAGGAGTATTTTTGGAGAGATGAAAGTGGTCTAAAACTGATTTCTGGTAATGTTTGCAACACTTGGTGAAGTTCTTAAAAATCATTGAAATTCACACTTGAAATGGATGCATTTTATTGCATGTAAAACATACTGCAATAAAGTTGTTTTTCAAAATATGGTATATATAGATAATGAAATATTATTTAGCCATAAAAAGAATAAAGTTCTGATACATGCTATAACATGGATTAAACCTGAAGACATTATGTTGCATGAAATAAGCCAGACACAAAAGTAAAAATATTGTATGATTTCACTTATATGAAGGAAGTACAATATGCAAATTCAAAGAGAAAGGAGATAGATTACAGTTTACCAGAAGTGGGAAGGTAGAGAATGGGGAGTTAATGCTTAATGGGTACCGAGTTTCTGATTGGAATGATGGAAAATATTTTTTTATTTCTTTTTTATTTGAGAAGTTGTGAGTTAACAAAATAGTTAAGCATAACATACAGGATTCCCAACATTGCCCCACCACTAACACCTTACATTTTTGTGACACATTTGTTAAAAATGATGAAAGAACATCATTATAATATTACTGCTATCTATAGTCCATAGCTTATATTTGGTGTATTTTTTCCTACAAACCATTCTATTTTTAACACCATGAATTAATTCTGTATGTTTGTTATAGTTCATGAGATATTCTTATATTTGTACTGTTAACCACAGTCCATCATTCACTGTGGGGTTCACTGTGTTATATAGTCCCCTGCCTTGTATAATCCTTCCAAAGTGTATCCTCAGTGGCTCTCCGTTTCATCACAGAGTTGGGCTATCATCAGCACAGTTCATTTCATAACGTTTTCATTACTCCAAAAGGAAAAATCACATATCCTCTTATACCTCCATTATTGACACTTAGAATTGATATAGTACTTTCTTTGTCATTGCAGTAAAATATTAAAATATTAATATTAACTATAGTCCATATGTTACATTAGTTATATTTTCCCCTGTATTATATTCTTAACAACTTGTAATAGGGGAATATTTTTATATTTGTGCTATTAAACACCATCATCACTGAAATCACTGTTATACAGTCCCTAGATTACCCTCTAGCTTTCTTTCAATACACATGTATATCCACAGACTACCCCTTTCACCCACAATCATATAAATCAGCAGGAGTTGATTATACTCACTATAATATGTTACCATCAACTCTAATGATTTCCCTATATTTACAATCTCCCTCATTATACATTCTACATACATTCAGCATCAGGACCCACTTCTCAACCCACCTGCTATCTCCTAGTAACCTATTCTCTATAGTTTCACTCCATGAGTTTACTAATCCTATTTAGTTCATACTAGTGAGACCAGACAGTATTTGTCCTTTTGTGTTTGGCTTATTTCACTCAGCATAATGTCTTCAAGGTTCATCCATGTTGTCTTATGGATCCCAAGTTCATTTCTTCTTACAGCTGAATAGTATTACATCATTTGTATGTACCTCATTTGTTTGTCCATTCATCTGTTGATGGACATTTGGGTTGTTTCCATCTTTTAGCAATTGTGAATAATGCCACTATAAACATCAGTGTGCCAATGTCTGATCACATCCCTGTTTTCAGCTCTTCTGAAAATATTATTGTACTGTGATTACCAAATCATACAGATCAATATTTAGCTTCCTGAGGAACAGCCAAACTTCCCTCCACAGAGGCTGCACCATTTTACATTCCCACCAACAGTGAAGGAGTGTTCCCATTGCTCCACATCAGCTCTAGCACTTGTAGTTTTCCACCTTTTTGATAACGGCCATTCTGTAAGGTGTGAAATGACATCTCATTGTAGTTTAGATATGTACTTTGCTAATTACCTGATTACGTTGAGAATGTTTTCATATGCTTTTTGGCCATTTGTATTTCTTCTTTGGATAAATTTCTGTTCAAGTCTTATTTCCATTTTTAATTTGGTTGCTTGTCTTTTTATCATTCAGCTTTATGATCTTGTTATTTAACATGGAGATCAAACCCTTATTGGATATGTGGTCTCTAAAAATTTTCTCCCAATGGGTAGGCTGCCTTTTCACCTTCTTAACAAAGTCATTTGAAACACAAAAGTGCTTATTTTTGAGGTGCTCCCATTTATCTATTGTTTCTTTCATTGTTCCTGCTATGGATGTAAGGTTTAAGAAACTACCACCTTCCACAAGATCTTGAAGATGTTTCCCTACATTTTCTTCTAGTAGTTTTATTGATCTAGCTTATATATTTACATTCTTGATCCATTTTGAGTTATTTTCTGTATAAGATATGAACTATGGGTCCTCCTTCTTTCTTTTAGCTATTGATATCTCCAAGCAACATTTGTTGAATAGATGGTTCTGACCCAGCATGGTGCATTTTGAAAGCCTTGTCAAAAATAACTTGACCATAGATGTAAGGGTCTATTTCTGAATTCTTGATTAAGTTTCATTGCTCAATATGTCTATCTTTATGCTCGTACCATGCTGCATTTACCATTGTAGCTAAGTAATATGTTTAAAAGTCGGAAAGTGAGAGTCCTTCAACTCATCTTCTTTTAAAGGCATTTTTGGCTATTTAAAGCCCCTTACCCTTACAAGTAAATTTTACAATTGACTTTTCCATTACTCTAAGAAAAGCTGTTGATATTTTTATTGGAATTGTGATGAATCTGTTTATTCGTTTAGGTAGAATTGACATCTTAATGATATTAGGTCTTCTAATCCATGAACACGGAATGTCCTTCCATTTATTTAGGTCTTCTTTGGTTTCTTTTAGCAATGATTTTTAGTTTTATAAATGCAGGTGCTTTATGTCCTGGGTTAAGTGTATTCCTAAATATTTGATTCTTTTAGTAGATATTGTAACTGTAATTTTTTCTGACTTCCTCCTCAGATTGCTCATTACTAGTGTATAAAACGCTAGTGATTTTTGCATATTAATATTGTATCCCACCACTTTTCTGAACACATCTATTAGTTCTTGTAGCTTTGTCATGGATTTTTTTGAGTTTTATAGACATAGGAATATATAATTATGGAATAGTGAATATTGCACTTCTTCCTTTCCTATTTGGGTTCATTTTATTTCTATTTCTTGGCTAATAGGTCTAGCTATAACTTCTAGCATAATATTGAAAACAGTAGTTACAGTAGGCATCCTTTTCCTGTTCCCAATCTCAGGAGGAATGCTTTCAGTCTTTCACCACTGAGGACAATGTTAGCTGTGGCCTTTTCATATATGCACTTTACAATGTTGAGAAAGTTTTCTTCTATTCCAATCTTTCAGAGTTCTTTTCTCAAGAAATGATAATGTGTTTTGTCAAATGCCTTTTCTGCATCAATTGAGATCATGTGATCTTTCTTCTTCAATTTATTAATATGGTTTATTACACTAATTGATTTACTTCTGTTGAAACAACCATGCATACCTGAGATAAAAACCCACTTGCTCATGTTGTATAATTCTATTAATGTGCTTTTGGATTCATTTAGCAAGTACTTTGTTGAGGATTTTGCATCTATATTCAATTAGAGAAACTGGTATGTAATTTTATTTTTTATAGTATCATTGTCTAGCTTTGGTATTAAGCTTATGTTGGCTTCATAGAATGAGTTTGGTAGCATTCCCTCCTGTTCAATTCTTGGGAAGACTTTGAGCAAGATTGGTATTAGATGTTCTTTGAATGATTGGTAGAATTCATGTGTTCCTTGGAATTTGTCCATTTCCTCTATGTTGTCTATTTTGTTGGCATACAGTTGTCCATAGCATACTCTTATGATCTTTTTGATTTCTGCAGGGCTGTGGTAATATCACACATCTAATTTCTAATTTTGTTCATTTGCATCTTCCCTCTTTTTTTTCTTTGTCAGTCTAACTAAGGGTTTGCCAATTTTGTGGATCTTCTCAAAGAACCAACTTTTGATTTTATTGTTTCCCTCTATTTTTTTGCTCTTAATTTCAGTTATTTATGCTCTAATCTTTGTTATTTCTTTCCTTCTGCTTGCTTTGGGATTAGTTTGTTATTTTTGTCTAGTTCCTCCAGGTGTTCAGTTGAATTTCCTATTAAGTTCTTCCTTCTTTTTAACGTATGCATTGAGGACTATAAATTCCCTTTCATCAATGCCTTTGCTGTATACCATAAGTCTTTTTATGCTGTGTTCTCATTTTCCTTTGGATCAAGATATTTACTGATTTCTTCTGCTTGTTCTTCTTTGACCCACTGATTATTTTAGAATATATTGTTTAAGATCCATATATTTGTGAAATTTCCCCTTTTTTTTTTTACCTGTTATTGATTTCCAGCTTCATTCAATTATTATCAGAGAATGTGTTTTGTATAATTTCAACGTTTTTAAATTTACTGAGACTTGTCTTGTGACCTGACATATGGTCTACCCTGGAAAAGGATCTATGACCACATGAGAAGAATGAGTGTCCTGCTCTTTTGGAGTGTAATGCTCTATAAATGTTTGTTAGGTCTAGTTCATTCATCATATCATGAAAGCTCTCTGTTTCCTTTTTGATTCTCTGTCCAGATGTTCTATACAATGCTGAGAGTTGTTTATTGAAGTCTCCAACTATTATTGTAGAGATGTCTATTTTTCCCTTCAGTTTTACCAGTGTTTATCTCATGTATTTTGGAGCACCCAGGTTAGGTGCACAAATATTTATGATTGTCCCTTTTATTAATATATAATGACCTCTTACCCACCTTATAAAAGTTTTGCATTTAAAATCTATTTTGTCTGATATTTGTATTGCTACTTCAGTTCTTTTTTGGTCACTATTTGTGTGGAATAACTTTTCTTTTTTTTTTTAAGATTTATTTATTTTATTTTATTTATCCCCCCCTTGCTGCTTGTGCTGCTGTGTCCATTCGCTGCGTGTCTTCTCTGTGTCTGCTTATCTCCCCCTTGCTGTGAGGTCTTGCCGCATCAGCCCACGGCGCCACGCGAGCCTTTTTGAAACCTTTCACTTTCAGCCTACTTGTGTCCTTATGTCCTAGGTGAGTCTCTTGTAGACAGCATATAGATGGCTCATATGATTGTGTCCTTATGTCGTACGTGAGTCTCTTGTAGACAATATATAGACGGCTCATATTTTTTATCCTTTCTATTACTCTATTACTTCTGATTTGAGAGTTCCATCCATTAATGTTCAATGTTTTTACAGTAAAGACATTCCTTCATCCATTTTATCCTTTGGCTTTTGTTTGTCATAACTTGCTATTGTCTTTTTACCTTTTAGTTCCCATTATAACTATCTTCATTTCTACACTCTTCTCCAAGTCTCTCACCCTTGTCTTTCCCTTTCAGGCTGCAGAACTCCCTTTAGTATCTCTTTTAAATCAAGTCTTTTGGTAGCAAACTCTTTCGGATTTTCTTTGTCTGTGAAGAGTTTAAACTCACTTTCATTTTTAAAGGTCAGTTTTGTCAGATAAATAATTCTTGACTGGACATTTTTTCTCTTTCAGAACCTTAAGTACATCATACCACTGCCTTCTTGCCTCCATGGTTTCTAATGAGAGATTGGCACTTGTTCTTACTGTGGTTCCCTTGTATGTGGTGCATTGCATTCTCTTGTTGCTTTCAGAATCCTCTCTTTATCTCTGATATTTGACATTCTGAAAAGTAAGCATGTCAGAGGAATCTATTGGATTTATTCTACTTGGGGTGTGTTGGTCTTGGATATTGATACTTATATCTTTCATAAGGTTGGGAAGTCCTTATTCATTATTGCCTCAAAGAATCTTTCTGACAGTTTTCCATTCTATTGTCCTATTGGGGCACCTATAATATGTATGTTTCTTTTGCATTTTTCATTGTAATTCCATTGCATAATACCCTGTTCCATTTTTTCCATTCTTTTCTCAGTCTTTTCTCCTGTCTTTTCAACTTCAGATGCTCTGTCCTCCAATTGTCTAATGCTGTCCTTCACCAATTCAAATCTGCTGTTATATGGCTCTAGAGTACTTTTAATCTCATCCATTGTATCTTTCATTCCCATAAATTGTTACTCTTCTTTTCATGCATTCAAATTGCTCTTTATGCTCACCATGTGTCTTCTTAATATCTTTATTTCTTTAGCCATATTTTCTGTTATCTCCTTGAATTGATTTAGGAGATTTGTGTGAACATCATGGATCAGTTGTCTTAAATACTGTGTCTCATCAGGATTTTTTATTTGATCCATTGTATGGGCCATATCTTCCTGTTTCTTAATATGGCTTGTGGTTTTTTGCTGATCTCTAGGTATCTGGTTATGTTGGCAAAATTGCTCTGATGGTCAATTTCTCTCTCTTGCTTAGTGCTTTTGTTTCATGGCTCTTCGTTTATGTTTGCTTCAACTTATTCTAAATCTTTAAGATTACCTAGCTTAAGTTACCAAAATAGGGCCAAAAGCCTTATTTGTGGTACAGATGAGGTTCCAGAGTGCTTGGACATGAGAGATTCCAAAAAACACTTTTTTACTTATTGCATTTTCCTGGTCTACCAGCAAATGGCATTCTTTGATGAACATTTCCATGGAGGTATCTCTTTGAACCTCCACTTGTTGGTGATTCTGGTCTGTCCAGAGCCGTGATTCAAAACAGGCTCTGCTGGCACAATTCATTGAAGAGAATTCACCTTCTGCCCTCCACTTCATTCTTCCTCCTTCCAAGGAGGAAGATGTCTCTTCCACCTCTCAGGTGGCTGCATTGAACCACAGGTTTTTCCTGGGCTTTTCACCTTGAAAGTAGGGGATGGGTACCATAACCAGTCACAGCAACTAGTGACTCATTTTTTTTTTCTTTGGCCTCTTTGTCTCTCTGTCCCTCTCACTCCTGGATGATGGACAGCACTCTTCTGGTCTCCAGAGCCCCATATCAGCTCCCTCAGACAGCTTTTTACACTTCATTTTTTTTTTTTTTTGTAAGAGAGTTGAGCCCTTCAGCCCTACTACAATGCCATCTTCCTGGTAGTCCCCCAAAAATTTTGTAATGGTTGGTAGTGATTGTACAATAACATTTGAATGTAATTAATACCACTAAAGTGTATACTTGAAAGTGGATATATTAGGAAATTTTATGTTATATATATATTACCAGTATAAAAGAAAAATTTTAAAATATTTTTAATCAATTTTATTGAAATGTATTCATAAATCATACAGTCCATCCAAAGTGTACAATCAATGGTACTTGGTATAATCACAGAATTGTGCATTCATCACTTTGATCAATATTAAGTGGTTTCATTACTACAATAATAATAAAAATATAACCAATGAATAAGCAAAAAACTCTATCCCTTAGTATTCACTTCTCAATCTTTCTATCGCTCCCCTGCCATACATAACTGTTATTCAATTTCTATCTCTATAATTTATTTGTATTTTTATTCTGTATAGATAGAGTCATACAATATTTATTATCTATTGTCTAGTTTCTTACACTTAGCATATTTCCTTTTTTTTACTATTGATGGAACATTATTAATATATTACTATACACTACAGTTCATACTTTGCTTTCATTGTATTTTTGAATAAATATCACTTTGATATCATCTTATAACGTACACTTGTTATGATTTAGAGAAAAGCAGTCTTATATATGCAATAATGACCACATTCATTTTTCACATGAGACTTTGCTATGCTATGCAGTTCCATGTTTCAATTTTTAGCTTTCCTTCTAGTGATATACAGGACCCTAGACTTTCCCTTTCTACCATTATCATACCCATATATTAGCACTGCTAATTTTAAACACTATACTGGGCCTCCACCATTTCTACTCATTTCCAAAGATTTATGTACAACATTTTTTACCAATTTTGCACAGATTGAGCCTCATCTTTGCATTCTCTAACTTCATTCTATTTTCTGGTGACCTGTAGTCTAGTTAATAACTCTGTGAGTTTTTTTGTTATATATAGTTCATAATAGCAAAATCATTCAATGTTTGTCCTTTTGTGTCTGGCTTGCTTCACTCAACATAACATCCTCTGGGTTCATCCATTTTGTCATATGCTTCACACCTTCATGTCTTCTTACAGATGACTAACATTCCTTCACATGTGTATATCACAATTTATTTATCCTTTCATGAGTTGATGGATGCCTGGGTTATTTCCAACTTTTGGTAGTTATGAATAACACCACTATGAACATCAGTGTGCAGATATGTGTTCATGTCCCTGCTCTCAGTTCTTCTGGGTATATGCCTAGTAGTATTATTTCCAGGTCATATGGTAGTTCTATATTTTACTTCCTTGGGAACCATGAAACAGTCTTCCACAGTGGTTGTACTATTCTCCCTTAACACCATGAGTGAATAAGTGTACCTATTTCTCTACATCCTCCACAACATTTGTAGTTTTCCGTCTTTTTAATTATGGCTATTCTAATAGGTGTGAAGTGATATCTCATTGTAGCTTTTATTTGTATTTCCTTAAACTAGTGATGTTCAGCATTTGCTCATGTGTTTTTCACCATTTATGTTTCTTCTAAGGACAAATGTCTATTCAAATTTTTTGTCCATGTTTTAATCTGGTCGTTTGTCTTTTTT
>JAQZBX010090912.1:0-12453 GCA_029593785.1 Cabassous unicinctus
TGTCATTCAGGACAATTCCCAAAAATGTCCCATATTACACCTATTTTTCCCTCTCAATCCCCTCAGAAACTCCAGTGGCCATCGCTAGAATAAGAATGTCTTTAGCAGAATAACAGTAAATCTACTATAGGTCATCATTCTTTCCCCAATCCTGAGGATTCTTTGATGGTGATGCCCACTCCACCTCTAATTGAGAGGGGGTTAAATCCCATGGGGCAGATGGATGGGATTATCTTTCTTGCCATTGCAGAGTATCTGTTCCTTGGATGGTCATTTCCCATCATCATCTCCTTTTAGTTGTCCTGGGTGAGTCCAATGAACTGGAGAGTATTTGTTGCAACTCTGTTGAGATTCATGGCCCAACAGACATATGGACAGTTCAAAGATTTAAGCCACTTGGACACACATTTATCAACTCTAGTACTAACTATCGGTTCAAATAGAAGAGGCAGAAAAGCCATGTGAAGGGAAACCACAACTTAGTCTAACTTTGTCACGCTGAGGAGCATAAATTCCAAAGTAGGGCCTACTTGTAGGGCACCAAACTCCTGATCTGTCTGCTCTCCCTAGAGTGTCTGGGAGTTTCCAGAGTCCACAGGAACCCTAGTATTTGAGACAATATTTACTATGGCTATCAATGAGATCCTGCTGAGATGTACATAAGTGGAACGTCTGGAATGATTTCCTGACTCACATTGAAGTCTCTTAGCCATATAAACTCATTTGTCTTTACCTTTCCCCCCTTTTGGTCAAAGTCTTTTTCCAGTTGCATTGCTAGTTGGTGCTTAGTAGTAATCCCTTGGTGCCAGGGAGGCTCATCCTCAGGAGTCAAATCCCATGCTGTGGGGAAGGAAATACATTTATATGCTGAGTTTGGCTTAGAGAGAGGCCATATTTGAGCAACAAGGAGGCTCTCAGGGGGTACTCTTAGGCACCCTCTAATAGATTGTTTCAATTTTAAAAGTTAAAGTTCATAAGTACTATCATCAATATCAAGGGCCCATCTATCCTCCTTCACTAGTTACTGCCCCTGTACTCAGGGGATTCTTGCTGTTCCATTAGAGAATGTGGCAGTGCTCACTAGTATGGGAATTGGATATTCTTTTGGTTATTGTGTGAATCTCCAACCTCTGTGACAATGCCCCATGAACTCTTGAACACATTTATATGCCTTATAGGTATGCACCAGGTGAGCCTCCTTCCATGCATTCACCATCATTCACACCCCACAACAATGAGCCTCTCCTTTCACAGTTGAAGCCCTTCTGTGATCCAACACTTCTTCAAAAATAAAGCCATTGCAATGAATATGCCACACTAATGAAGGATGGGCATGTGGGAGGGTGTGGGAGGCTGCATATGGGAATCCCTATATCATTTGTGTAACATTTATGTAATCTAAGAATCTTTAAAATTAAAAAAAAATAGGGTGGGTTGGGGGGAAAATACACCAAATGTAAAATAAGGACTATAATTAGTAGTAATATTTTGATGAAGCTCTTGCATAGTTTGTAACAAATGTTTCACAACAATGCAAATTGTTGGTGGAGGGGTGGTGTATGAGACACCTGTATGATATTGTGTATGTTCATTTTGTAAGTTCACAATTTTTACTCTACATTTGTTTATACATGTTCATGTATGAATGATATACTTCAATAAAAAAATATTTTAAAAAATGAATCCAAGAAAATGACCAAATAAAAATAATAAGAAAATGAAACAATGATAGTTTTTAAAGTAACAAATAAAATACAAAAAAAATTAAAATTTTTGAAATAAAAAGTAATAAAAAGTATAAAATTAAAAACATTTATGACATTATGCCTTTCATCACTGTAAAATCTGTTGTCTAGAATGTACAGTGATATTTCCTTCCATTAATTCCCCCATATCTTATTTTTCAAAATTTTGTCTTCAAAGAAGCTTTAGGTTAGAGAAAAGTGATGTAGAGAATATAAGCAATTACCATGTACCCAACATCCTCCCCCTTTCCCCTTTCCCCTATTAATAACATTTTACATATTGGTGGTACATTTGTTACAAATGATGTGCAATATTGAAACATTGCTACTAGCCATGGTCAATGATTTACATTATTGTTTACATTTTGGAGCAAACACCTTTATACATTTTGATGAAATTTAACATGGCCAGTATCCATTATCGCAATATCATCTAGAACAATTCCTTCACCCCCAAAATGTCCCATATTCATCTATTCTATTCCTCCTTCCCCCACACCTCACAACTCACAGAAAGCACCAAGCTTCACTCCTTGAAGAACTAGATTTATAGTTACATGCAACAACATTGAGGGCTTGATATACTGGTCTGTCCTCCCCTATTAGGCACTGCCTAAGCTCTTGAGAGACTCCAACCCCTCTTTTGAGAACATAGCAGCACTCTACAGGATGGGAGTACAACAACTTCCCAATCATTACAGGGGCTTGACTCATAGATACAAGAATTTATGATAGGATGAACACTCACACATTCCCTAGAAACCTACCCCAGTGGTGCCCTCTCCAGCACGCCCCTCACATCCAGCATCCTAAATCAGTAACCCTCCTCTACCATATTTCCCAAAAGAACATTCCCAACATTGTAGTTTCAACCACATACCTGCAAATGCCCAGAGTTCACCTGCTGCCTCCACCAACACTCCCCCAACTTCCATGGAGACTCGAACCCATTTTCCCCACCCTACTCCCTCACAAACCAGTGCTGTCAAACCCAATAACATAAATGTACCACTGGCTTGTCCATCCATTGCATAACTACACCCTTCTTCCTTATCATAGATTTTGCCCATATGGGCATTGGCTCACAACCTTCTCCCTTTCTGACTCCTGTAAACTTATCTTCCAGACACTATCTCTGTGAGTCTGCTCAATTTGCTTAAATCATGTCAGTAAGGTCATGTAGTATTTTTCCTTCAATGTCTGACTTGCATCACTCAACATAATGTCTTCAAGGTTCATCCATGTTATCCCAAGTGTCAATACTGCATTCCTTCTTGCACCTGAGTAATATTTAAATAGATTTTAAATGCAAAATTATTGTAAGAGAAGGCCATTGTATATTAATAAAAGGGGTAATCTATCAGAAAGAACAATTATAAACATTTATACACCTAAAGAGGTCACCTTAAAATGCAGGAGGAAAACCAGCAAGATGGTGGCAGAGTGAAAAGCTCCAAGAATCAGCTCCTGTTATGGGGCAGTTGGTGATCACCCACAGCTATCTAGTGCACTTATTTGAGGGCTGCAGGAGACCAGAAGAGCAACCTACAACATCCTTGAAAGAATGGAAGGAGGAGACTGCCCATCTGCAGAGAACATTCATACGTAGAGCAATCCATGTCATGGAGGCTGGTGCCCATCCTCCACTGGAGGCACAAGCCACCTTCGGAGCAGTTCCATGGCTGGAATTGAAAGCTCCACTTCCCAAAAGAGGGGAGGAAGAGACAGTTGGGCACCAATTTCAGCTACTGATTAGTAAATTCAGCACAATAAAGTATAATCCTAAGAACAGCTAAAATTTGAACCTGTCCAAGTAAGAAGGAGGACAGTAGCCACAATCGTAACTCCATGCCTGACAGGAGGGGAAGCGGAGCTAACTGAAAATCACAGTGTTGGTAGGGACCAACTTGTTTATATCTAGATCAGATTGCACTCTAACCTAAGCCCCAGGCCCACCTCAGGCAGGGAGGAAGCTGGGGAAACTGCGCCAACCTCTCCAGGAAATTACAGGCCATGCTGTAGAGACCAGTGATCATGCTACTTTGGCAGAACAAGCCACCCCAGGAGCTTTTCTGTGGCAGGAATTGGAAGCTCCATTTCCCAAAAACAGGGGAGGAAGTGACAGTTGACCACCAATTTCAGCTACTGATTAGTAAATTCAACTGTCTAAAGTATAACCCTAAGAATGGCTAAAGTTTGAGCCTATCCATGCCAGAAGGAGGCTGGTAACCACCATTTTGACTCCACTTCCAGCATGAGGGGAAGCCAGTCTGAATGAAAATCCCAGTGACACTAGAGACATGTTTCTTTTTGCTAGAGGTGGAGCTGAAGCTTAGGTTAGGGCTTCAGGCCTAACCTAAGCTTCAGCTCCACCAGATTTGCCTGCAGCCCTAACCTAAGCTTCAGCTCCACCTCTAGCAGGGAGGAAGCTGACAGGCCCTGCACCAGCCTATCCAGGTAATTGCAGGTACATTTATTTGGCACAGAGTGAATAATTAGAAATCTACTTGGGCAAATGCAGTCATCTTGAACCTGCACTGCATAGATTGCTGCCCACACCTGCAGCTCCATCCCTGCCCCAGGCAGGGGAGAAAGGGATGTGAAGCTTCATCAGTCTCTCTGGGCAACTACAGTCTAGGATTGCATGAGTTGGATTATTCCACGCAGCTGTGGCTCTGTCTGTACCCCTGCCAAAGGAGAAAGTTGGGAGAAGCTTCATTGGTCCTAGGGACAATGAGGGTAGCTTGAGCCTCACAGCTTATAGCACCAACTACATCCTTGGCTCCTATACACAACCAGCAAATGAGAAAGGGCAGGAAGCCCTAAATTAAAGAGAAAAACTGCAGACTGAATAAATACTCTAGTAAGCCAGATGCCAAGACACCAACAAAAAATTACAATCCACACCAAGAAGCGGAAGCTATGACCCAGTTAAAGGAACAAGGTAAGCCCCAGGTGACATAAAGGAGATGAGACAACTAACTATAAATGTTCAAACAAATATCCTTAATAAATTCAATGAGATGGCTAAAGAAATTAAGGATATTAAGAAGACATTGGATGAGCACGAAGAAGAATTTGAAAGCATAAATAGTGAAATAGCAGATCTTATGGGAATGAAAGCTGCAATAAATGAAATTTTAAAATACACTGGAATCATATAATAGCAGATTTGAGGAGGTAGAAAAAAGGATTAGTGAGCTTGAAGAAATGACCTCTGAAAGTGAACATACAAAAGAACACATGAAGAAAAGTTTGGAAAATCTTGAACAAGGTCTCAGAGAACTAAAGGACAGCAAGAGACATGCAAACATACATGGCATGAGTGTCCCAGGAGGAGAAGAGAAGGAATATTTAAAGAAATAATGGTTGAAAATTTCCCAACCCTATTGAAGGACATGGATATCCATGTCCAAGAAGTACGATATACTCCCATCTGAAAAAACCTGAATAGACCAACTCCAAGACACATTCTAATCAGAATGTCAAATGCCAAATACAAAGAGAGAATTCTGAAAGCAGGAAGAGAAAAGCAATGCATAATATATAAAGGGTACTCAATAAGATTAAGTGATGACCTGTCATCAGAAACCATGAAGGCAAGAAGACTGCGATGTGATATATTTAAGATACTGGAAGAGAAAAACTTCCAGCCAATAATCTTGTATCTGTCAAGATTGTCTTTCAAAAATGAGGGTGAGTTTAGAATATTCACAGATAAACAGAAACTGAGAGAGTTTGTAACCAAGAGACCTGCTTTACAGGAAACACTAAAGGGTGTGCTACAGCCTGAAAAGAAAAGACAGGAGAGAGAGGCCTGGAAGAGAGTCTAGGAATGAAGATTATATCAATAAAAGTAACTAAAAGTGTCAAATGAGTGGTGAAAATAAAATATAACAGATAAAACCCAAATATTCAGGAATAAACTTAATAATGATGTAATGCACTCATATTCAGAAAACTATAACTTGTTGTTAAAAGAAATTTTAAAAGACCTAAATAATTGGAAGAACATTCCATGCTCATCGATTGAAAGACTAAATATCATTAAGATGTCAATTCTACTCAAATTAATATACAGATTCAATGCAATCTTGATAAAAAAAATTCCACCAGCATTTTTTAAATAAATGGAAAACATGATTATCAAATTTATTTGGAAGGGTAAGGGGTCCTGAATAGCCAGAAACATCTTAAAAAGGGAAAGTGAAGTTGGAAGACTCTCATTTCTGGACTTTAAGTCATATTACCTAGCTACAGTGGTAAAAGTAGCATGGTACTGGCATAAACGCAGACACATAGACCAATGGAACTGAATTGATGGTTAAAAACAGACCCTTGCCTCTATGGTGAAGTGATTTTTGACTAGCCTGTCAAATCCACCTAGCTAGGGCAGAGGAGTCCATTCAACAAATGGTTCTGAGAAAATTGGATATCCATAACAAAAGAAGGAAAGAGGACCCCTATCTCACACCCATAACAAAAATTAACTCAAAATGAATAAAAAACCTAAATATAAAAGCAAGAACCTTAAAGATTCTAGAAGAAAATGTAGGAAAATATCTTCAAGACCTGGTGGTAGGTGGTGGATTCTTAAAGGAGATAAGAGGAAGACTGAGGTAGACTATTGATATTTGATGTATGTAGAAGTTTTACTTAGCTTTACTGTAAAAGTGTAGAAATGTACAGAATTGATGGCAACACATTATAGTGAGTAACAGCTGGTTTATAAATGGGGATGTGGTTGAAAATGATAGTCTAGGGATGTTAAAGTCAATTGACAGTAAGCTGGAGAATAATCTAGAGACTGAATTGCATAGTAAACCCAGAGGTGGATGAGAATACTGGTTGATGGTACAGATGCATACATGTCATTTGTGAGCTAGAGCAGATGTACATCATTATTGCAGGGTGGTGGCAATGTGGAGAAGCATGGGAAAAATACAACTGGACTGACCTATGGAGTGTGGTTAACAATAATAATGTAATATTCTTGCATCAATGACAAAAAGTACTGTGTTGATAATGGGGGAGTATGGAAAATGTGTACCAAATGTTTGCTGTGGAGCTGGAATAATCAGATGATATTACATCATAATCTGTAACAAATATTCAACCGTGGTGTGGTGTGCTGATAGAGGAGTCTTGTTTGTGAATTCTGCACATGCGCATGCATGATTGTTTTGTAAGTTTACAACTTTTGGCATAAAAATATACTTAAAATACAGTAATAGTGTGGGTTGGGGGAATAATACACCAAATGTAAGATTAGGATTATAATTAGTTGTAAGATTTTGACAATATTCTTTCATTATTTGCAACAAATATCTCACACAATGCAAGGTGTTGGTGGAGGGTTGATGTATGGGACTCCTGTGTGATGTTATGAATGTTTGCTTTGTAAGTTCACAACTTTTATTATACACTTATTGTTTATGTATGTTCATGTATATTGATATAAAAAATAGTAATAGTAGGGTGGGTTGAGGGAAACTGCATTGGTTATTAGTAATATTCTGACAATGCTGTTTAATCATTAGTTAAAAATGTTTCAGAACAATGCAAGGTATTGGTGGTAGGGTGAGGTATGAGAGCCCTGTATGATGTTATTTATGTTTGTTTTGTAAGTTCACAACTATCACTATATGCTTATTGTTTATGTATGTTCATGTATGAGTGATATATTTAAATAAATTTTAAAAATTACATGAGGCAAACATTGAAAAACAAGTGGAGAAATAGATGCCTCCACAAATATAGTGGGGGACTTTAATACACCATTATCACCATTAGATAGAACATCACAACAGAGAATCAATAAAGAAACAATAGCTTTGAATAATACATTAGAGGATCTGGGCCTAATAGACATATACAGAACATTACAGCCAAATACAGCAGGATATACATTCTTCTAGAGAACACATAGATCATTCTCCAGGATAGGCCACAAAACAACCCTCAATGAATTCAGGAAGATTGAAATTATATGAAATAATTTCTCTGACTGCAATGGAATGAAGTTGGAAATCAGAAAGGGGCAGAGAACCAGATTAGGCACAAAGATATGGAAGTTAAACAACATGCTCTTAGTCAATTGATTGCAAAAGAAATCAATAACTACTTTGAAATGAATGAAAATAAAAACATAACATATCAAAACCTATGGGAAGCAGCAAAAGTTGTACTGACAGGGAAATTCATAGCCACAAACACCTATGTTAGAAAAGAAGAAAGAGGTAAAATCAAAGACCTAACTGAACACTTTGAGGTAGTTGAAAAAGAATAAACTAACTCCAAATGAAGTAGAAAGAAAGAAATAACAAAATTAGAGCAGAGATAAATGAAATTGAAAATAAGAAAATAATGGAAAAAATAAACAAAACCAAAAGCTGTTTCTTTCAGAAGATTAATAAAATTGACAAACCCTTAGCTTGTTAACAAAGAAGAAAAGAGAGAAGATGCAAAATCATCTTATGATAAAATAAGAAATGTGGAAGGTGTTATCACCACTGATCCCACAGAAATAGAAAGTATCATAAGAGAATACCTTGAAAAATTGTATGCCAAGATGGAAAATTTAGAGGAAATGTAAAATTCCTAAAAACACAAAAGCAGTCTACATTGAGGAAAGAATAAATATTGATGAACTCAACAGACCAATCATTAGAAATGAGATTGAATTACTCATCAAAAATCTCCCAAATAAGAAGAGCCCAGGACCAGATTGCATCATAGCTGAAATCTACCAAACACTCCAGAAAGAGCAAACACCAATCCTGCATAAACTCTTCCAAAAAGTAGAGGTGGAGGGAATATTGCCAATCTCATTCTATGATGCCAGCATCAGCCTAATACCAAAGTAAAGAAGAGATGCCACCAGAAAGGAAAACTATTGCCCAATCTCTCTAATTCAACTAGATGCTGAAATACTCAACAAATTACTTGCTAATCATATTCAACAACACAACAAATGAATTATACACCATGACCAAGTGGGTATCATCCCTGCTATGCAAGGATGGTTCACCATAAGAAAATGAATCAATGTAATACACCACATAAACAGATCAAAGAAAAAAAATCACTTGATAATCTCTATAGATGCAGAAAAAGCATTTGACAAAATACAGCACCGTTTCCTGATTTAAAAAAAAAACATTTGGAAAGATAGGAATAGAAGGGAACTTCCTCAACAGGAAAAAAGTCATATACAAAAAACCCACAGCTAACACTATATTCAATGGTGAAATCCTAAAAACTTTTCCTCTCTGATCTGAAAGAAGACAAGGATGCACACTGTCATGGGTCTTATTTAACATTGTGTTAGAAGTACTTTTTTGAACATTTAAGGAAGAAAAAGATACAAAAGACATCCAAATTGGAAATGAAGTAGGAATTTCAGTATTTACTGATGACATGATCCTATACCTCAAAAGACCTGAGAAATGTACCACAAAGCTTCTGGAGCTTATAAATGAGTTCACTAAAGTGGTACATTATGAGATTAATATGCAAAAATAAGTAGCATTTCAGTACACCAATAACGAGCAATCTGAGGTGGAAACCGAGAAAAAAATTTTCATTTAGAATAGGAACTAAAAGAATCAAATACCTAGGAATAAATTTAAAGAAAGTTGCAAATGACTTGTATGCAGAAAACTACACAACACTGTTAAAGGAAATCAAAGAAGACATAAGTAAATGGAAGAATATTTCCTGTTCATGGACTGGAAGACTAAACATCATTAAGACATCTATCCTTCTGAAATTGATTTACAGATTTAAAACAATCCCAAAATTCAGCACTTTTTATTGAATTGGAAAAGCTGATTATGAACTTTCTTTGGAAGGGCAAAGGGCCTTGAATAGCCAAAAACACATTGAAAAAGTAAAACAAAATTGGAAGTATTGTATGGTATTGGCACAAGGATAGACATACTGACCAATGGAACTGAATAGAGAGTTTTTCCTTTAGGTTTAGTTTGTTTTCTTTTTCAAATTCCTCCAGGTTTGCAGTTAGGTCTTCAATTTTAGCTTTTTCTTCTTTGTTGATATATGCATTTATGGCTATGAATTTCCCTTTCAGTACAGCTTTGCTGCATCCCATAGGTTTTGATATGATTTGTTATAATTTTCATTCATTTCAAAGTAGTTACTGATTTCTTTTGATATTTCCTCATTGATCCACTGTTTATCTAAGAGGGCATTGTTTAAGTTGCATATCTTTGTGCCTAATCTGGTTCTCTGGCCCTTATTGATTCCCAATTTCATTCCATTGTGGTCAGAGAAATTATTTTGTATAATCTTAATCTTTCTGAATTTAATGAGATTTTTTCTGTTCCTTAGTATGTGGTCTCTTGGAGAATGATCTATGTGCACTCAAGAAGAATGTATATTCTGCTGTATTTGGGTCTAGTGTTCTGTATATATCTATTAGGTCCAGAGCCTGTAAAGTAATATTCAAAGTCTTTGTTTCTTTATCAATTCTGTGTAAAGATGTTCTGTCTAATGGCAACAATGGTGTATTAAAGTCCCCTGCTATAATTGTAGAGTTATCTACTTCTCCACTTAGTTTTTCCAGTGTTTGCCTCATGTGATTTGGTAAGCCCTTGGTAGCTGCATAAATATTTATGATTATTCTTTCTTCTTGAAAGATTGCCACTTTACTAATATATAGTGTCTGCCCTTGTCCCTTACAATGGTTTTGCAGTTAAAGTCTATTTTGTCTTTTATTAGTATAGCTACTCCCACCCTTTTATGGTTATTGTTTGCTTGTAAGATTGATTTCCAGCCATTCACTTTCAGCCTCTGTGAATTCCTGGGTTTAAGGTGGGTTTCTTATAGACAGCATATAGATGGGTTATATTTTCTTATCCATTCTGCCAATCTGTGTCTCTTGACAGTTGAGTTTAATCCATTAACGTTCAGTGTTATTACTCTCAAGGACTTACTTATATTAGCCATATTTTATTTGGGTTTATGTGTGTCATATGTTGTTTTTATTTCTCTTTTTGTCTTTTCAGTTCTTTCATTTTCCTCCAAGTCTCTCTCTTCTGTTTTTTTCCTTTCAACCTGCAGAACTCCCTTTAATATTTCTTGAAGACCATGTTTCTTATTGACATACTCTCTTCATTTCTGTTTATCTGTGAATATTTTGAACCCTCAACCATTTTTGAATGCCAGCTTTGCTAGATAGAGGATTCTTGGCTGGAAGTCTTTTCTTTTAAAACTTTAACTATGTCATACTACTGTCTTCTTGCCTACATGGTTTCAAATGAGAAATCAGCACTTAATCTTATGGAGCTTCTCTTGTAGGTGATGGTTCACTTTTCTTTTGTTGCTTCCTGTATTTTTCTTTTTCTGGAGCATTGGACAGTTTGAGAAGTATACATCTTGGAGCAGGACTGTTGGGATTTATAATGTTTGGGATGTGCTGCACTACCAGGACATTTATATTCATCTCCCTCAATGGGGTTGAAAATTTTCAGTCATTATTTCAACACTCCTTTTGTCCCCTTTCCCTTCTCTTCTTCCCCTGGGATGCCTATAATGCATATATTTGTGCATTTTTTGTTATCATTCAAATCCTTAAGTCCTTGCTGGATTTTTTCTTTTTATCTGTCTGTTCTATTATCTGTTTGATTTCAGATGTACTGTCTTCCACATCACTAATTCTTCCCTCCACCTGTTTAAATGTACTGTAATGTGCTTCCAGTGACATTTGGATTTCTTGGATTGTTCCATTCATCACCATCATATCAATTATCTTTTTATGTGCATTTACAGTTTCTTCAGTATGTACTTCCAGTGTCTTCTTAATATTTTCAATCTCTTCCTTCATGTCATTAAGTTGATCTATATTTGTTTGGACAGCTTTGATTAGTTGTTCAATATTCTGCATCTCTCCCTGGTTTTTAGTTTGTTCATTGTACTGGGACTTGTCTTCCCGTTTCTTAGTATGGTTTGTAATTTTTTGTAGCTGTCTGGTCATCTTTTTATCTTGATGGGTTTATTCAATTGATTAGCTTCTCTCTTTACTCTAGGTTTTTATTTAATTGCTTTTTTTGTGCTTGTGTTAATTTTTCTCTTTGACACTTTGTTCTTCTTTTTCTATTTTATTGCTGTTGTGTATGTTCCCTTGAAGGAAAGAAATTAGGGCCAGAGAAAGTGAAAGAGATAAGAAAAGTAAAAAGATAATAGTAATAATAATAGTAATAGTTATAAGAAGAACCATATAAGACCTTGGAAAATGAATATTTAACCCATGGTAACAGTGTAGAGTAATAGGAATAAAAAAGTGGAGTACCATCAATGAAATCTGAAACAAATACAGAAAAATATATAGAATGAATTAAAAGTCCAGAATGATGAGGAGAGAGTGTACAGGAAAAGACAAAAAGAAAAAAAAAAACAGTAATAAAAGAAAGAAAAGAGGATAGTTGAAATAGAAAAAAAAAACAAAAAAATTGAGGACTAAACAAAGAGAGGTGGAATATAAGAACAACAACAGAAATCAGAAGATTGAATGATGAAGAAAAGAAAAGAGATAGCATTGGTAGAGAAAATTGGTATACATAGAAAAGGGGAAATCAAGGAAGAGGAAACACAGCAACCAAGAATGAAGCCAGCAGCACCTTGAGAAATTTATTACTTCTTCCAGCTCCCTCCAGATTGATGCCCTGAAGCCTCCTGCTCTGTGGGTTTC
>JAQZBX010090913.1:0-12452 GCA_029593785.1 Cabassous unicinctus
TCATCATCAGACCCAGGTCTGAAGCCCAGGTTCCCCCCTGCCCCCACTTGCCGTTTGCTAGAGCCTGATCCCAAACGCCCAGTGTCAGCAGCCCTGAGGGAGGATCGCCTCTGCCAGGCCTTGGCATGCACATCCCTTGTTTACTCCCTGGAGGAAGCCAAAGGCACAGCCTTCTTCCTCAGTGGAACAGATTTGGGCGGGGGTGGGGCCAGGGCCCCATCCAGGCTGAGAGGACTTCCTGGTCTTGCCAGGCCCAAGTCAGAACTCCCGAGCTGTAATGGCGATGCTAGGACTCGGGAGAGGGGTGCAGGAGGGGGTCCTCTTCTGGCAAGCCTCTCCCTTCTCAGACTCCATTTCCCCACCCGTCAAATGCGCTCCTGGGACACTGTAGTGACAGGGAGGGCCCTCCTGACTCAGAGCTGGGGCCATGCTCTCTGAGGGTAGAGAAGGAAGCTGGAGGATGAATTTACCTTCCTTTCAGGAGCAGAAATGAGCCCCGGGGCCTTCTGGTGAAGGGTTCCAGGTGGACTGGCTCCACCAGGGGCAAGACTCCAAGCGACCCCCTGTCCACCTATTTTATTGGTGAAACTTTCCTGGTAAGGAAGCAGCTGTCCGGTGCTGCCCAGCTCTCCTGATGTTGTCACTGGGGCATCAGGGCAGGACCTTGGGCGTTTGCAGCCACCTCAAGGAGCATTCTTGGGTGGTGTGTCAGCACCATCAGAGTCAGGGACTGGCAAGATGCCTTGGTGCTGTGCTGAGTGCACCTGGGGATGCCGACGGCCCTGCCCTAGAAATGCACACACTCAGTGAAGCCACCCTGGCTTTGAGGTCTGAGACAGGAAGACACACAGGCCTAGGAAGAAAGCACTTGGAGAGGGGGAGGGCTTGGAAGGGACCTGGTTCAGAAGATAGTGTCCTCCCCTCAGGTCTCCCCAAACCTGAAGGAGTACCCCACTCCACCTCTCCTGGCCTTTAAAGAAAAGCTGTGTGTCTTTGCCACCTTCATCATCTGGAGTCCAGATTCTGGACCCTCCCTGCTGCTCTGGCCTCATCTCTTTGGTTTCTCCTTTTACTCTCTGTGCTACACCGGTGCAATGGATCAAACCATGTCCCCCCAAAAAGACATATTTAAGCCCTAATCCCCACTCCTGTGAATGTGAACTTCTCTGTAAATAGGATCTTTGAAGATGTTATTAGTTAAGATGAGGTCAAGTGGATTAGGTGGGTGTTCTAGTTTGCTAAAGCTGCCAAAAGCAATATACCAGGAGTGGGTTGACTTTTAAAATGGGAATTTATTAGCTTACCAGCTTACAGTTTTGAGGCTGAGAAAAATGTTCAAACCAAGGCATCATCAGGCAATGTGTTCTTTGTGAAGTCGGGCTGCCAGGGATCCTGGACTACTCTCACGAGGCAAGGCACGTGGTGGAGTATGCTCATCTCTCTTCTCTTCCAGGTTTCATTGCTTTCAGCTTCTTGCTTCCATGGCTTTCTCTCTTTTTGTCTGAATTTCATTCTCTTATAAAGGACTCCAGTAAGAGGATTAAGACCCACCCTGGGCCACACCTTAACTGAAGTAACCTAATCTAAAGGTCCTACTTACAATAGGTTTACATCCACAGGAATGGGTTAGCTTTAAGAATATACTTTTCTGGGGCCCACCCAGCTTCAAACCATGACAGTGGGTCTTTACCCCATATGACTGCTATCCTTAGAAAGAGAGGAAATTTGGACAGAGAGGGAGGCAGAGATTGAGTGATGCTGCTACAATCCAGGAACACCATGGTTTGCTGGCCACCTGCCAGAAGCCAGAAGAGGCATGGAATAGCTTCTTCCCTCTAAGGGGATGCATGGCCCTATCAACACCTTGATTTTGGACTTCTAGTCTCCAGAACAATGAGATGATAAATTTCTATTGTTTAAGGCAACTGGTCTGTGGAACTCTGTTACAGCAGCCCTGGCAAACTAAAACAACGAGCCTCCTTCACGTTCCTTAGCTCCGTCATGCTCCCTTCTACCCAGGGACTTTGCACATGTCAGTGTCTTCCCAGGTATTCTGCCCATCCCATCTGACTGATGTGGCAGGATGGATTTTCTTCATACACACTCTTTGTGGAGGCTGGACTACCTCCTAACTAAGGTGGTAAAAGGAAACCTTTTGTATTGTAGCTGGAGAATGGGAAGGAGAAGACACCCAGCATAGTAAGGTGGGCTGGAAATATCCTCCTGAGAACTTTCTCTTTCACATAAAAGTCTGATTTGGTTTTTAGAGACTCCACCCTCCTCCTTCTCCACAGAAACCAGACCTCTGTGAGGGCCCCTTCTCTCACCTCCCAACCCCTACTCCATCCTCAGGATCTATACCTCCTGTCCAGCATCAGAACCTCAAAGAACTGAGAATGACAACACTCCCGTGGGAAGCTGGTTGGAAGGAGAGATGGGACCTCTGATGGTGGGAGGGCAAAGGGGCTGAAAGGTGGTGGTGAGGGGGGTCTGAGAGCTGCTCTCAGCTGGCCAAGGGGTGATTGCTTGATGTGCCCGCAGCATCTGGGACCAAGGTTCCACACCTGTGGGGAGAACTCAAGGACAAGCAAAATTACCTGATGTATGTGATTAATGAATGAAAATGAATTGATCAGTGAATCGATGAATGTTTCTGCACTCAACCTGTCAATTCCTCTGGCTGGAGCAGCCTTTCTCATCTGTCCCCTTGGCAAATTCCTGCTCAAGCCATCTAGATGCAGTTCCAATGTCACCTCCTCACTGTCTCTCTAAGATTGAAAGTATGTCTATGCCCCATTCCAATTGTGAGCTTCCCAGTATGGTGCCTGGGTGAGGCTATCCATCCAGGTGCCCCACCTTCTCCTAGCCAAGGGGCAGGAAGCTCAGCCAATCAAGGCTCTGGATCCTGAAGAGTGTGGTGCAAGGATGGGAAGCCAGATGGGATGGCTCCTTCCTTCGGTGGCATTTGGGGTGGGGGTGGGGTGTCCCTGCAGCTGAGAGGTCCCAAGCATGGCTCTGCAGCCTCCTGTCCATTATTGGAGCTACTCAAAACCCCACGCCCCAACACAATCCCTTTTTTGGTGTTTGCCAGTGTTGGATTCTGTTGTTTGCTACTGAGGACACGCTGCCTGTGTCTTGGGCATCTGGTGTCCCTCAGAGCCTGGGGCTTGCTGAACTAAGGGCTAGGAGTAGTGTGCAGGGCGGTAGCTGCGTGAACTTGGAAGGGAGGCCCTGGAGGGCTGGGGTCCATCAGCACGGATTCCCAGAGAAGGCAGAGCTTGAAGGAGGGCTGGAGCAGTCCTGGAGGGCCGTGAGGAGGGCGGCTTGCTGGGGAGGGGGCTTGTCAGGATTGCCCAGCAAAATGGATAGTACCAGTGTGACAGGAACAGAAGGCCCTGGCTGAGGAGTGGTGGGTTATGGGGAGATGAGTTTGGAAGGGGCCCAGGGGCCAGATCATGGGGAGCCTTGAATCCCAAGGTGAGCAGCTGGGATTTCTTCCTCCAGTCACTGAGGAGCATGGAGGGCTTGGGAACCTTGAAGGGGTGGAAGGAACCTGGGAGGGCTGAGAAGAGGTGGACTGCCAGCGTCAGGACTTGTCACATTTGTCTAGCATGGGGCACAGGACTGGTGACACATGCCCCTCTCCCTTCCCCCTACCCCCTCAGATCTTCCAGCCACAGAAGAAATGGCCCTCCCCACTCCTGGATACGGCACTTTATTGCCAACAGGCCTTCCTGACAGGGAGGGGCTGGGATCCCATCTCCCCTTCCCCCACCCACCCCATCACAATGGGTTCCAGCTGTGAGTCTGCTCCCACCCAGCAGGGGCCTCGGGTGCCTTCTGCCTTGAGCTCCATCCCAACCTCCTCAGACCCTCTAGGTCACTAGGAAATCCACCAGCAGGTTCTCAGGAAAGCCAAAGTCTATCTGCAGCAGCAGGTATCCCTAGAAGCAGGGGAGAGGGGAGAGGGGCAGGCCACCAGGGAACGAGCCTGTTCCCCAGAGCCAGCACTCACCCCAAGAATGCTGCCGAAGCCTCGCTCCCTGGAAATGGGGGCTTTTGGGGGTCTTTGTACTCACACCCCGAGTGATAGTCTCAAGGCTGATGATTTTGAAGAGGTCTGGGCCTCTGTGTTCATGAAGGCTGAAGGCGGACACCACTCGAGCCCTGGGGTAGGGAGAGCGCCCCAGCCAGTCCTCTTCTGGGATCAGGGTCAGCCCCAGGCTCGCAGCACCCTGGGCATCCTGAGATGTTGGGGCCCCTTTGGACCAATATTCCATCTATGTTTGTTTGCTTTGATTTAGAGGCAAAGCAAGCGTTGCTGGGCAGAGGTCCCTGGCAGCAGGACTGCTGCTCCACTGCCCTGAGTCATTCTGCTCTGCCCCAAACTTGAGTGTCTGTGTGGCCAAGTCCTACAGGTAGCTGGATCTCCCCTGCCAGGAGGGAAGCTTAGGGAGCACCTGCCATCCTCAGGGACACCGGGGGATCACTGCTCACACCAAGGAGCTTATCAGAGTATTCTTTGCAACCATCTGCAGCGCGGTCTCCCTGCAAGGAGTTCTAGTAACACAGTGTCATCCTTCTTAGTTTTAGTTCCATGGCACAGATGGGGACAGTTGAGGCTCAGAGTGTCTAGAAACCCAGCCAGGGTGATTCCAGCTGAGTGCTTACACCCACTCCTCCCCTCTCTACCGAAGCTAGGTGGACAAGCAGATAGTAGAAGCGAAGGCAGGGCCAGCTCAGTATGCCCTGGGGGAAGGGAGCAGACACCTCTCACTGGTGCCTTCTGGAAAACAGCACCTGCACACCCTGTGATGGTGCCTGAGAGCTCACCACTAGCGTCACCTGTGATGGCCAAACATCCTACAATGCCAGGGTCAAAGAGGAATTTGGAGATCATCAAGTCCAGCGCTTTCATTTTACAGAAGCAGGTCTTTGGCTTCCCAGCTCAGGGCTCTTTCTGCCACCTCAGAGTGCCATAAGGAGGCCTGTGCCCTCAGTGGATTGGGTCGTCCCATGGGCGACAGAGAGAACATCCTCCAGGTAAACCAGGAACAGGGGTCCGTGCCTCTGGCTAAGCCATTGGCCTGTGTTGTCATCAGCAGGGAGAGGTGCCTTGGGAAAGGGACACAAGACTGATAAATTTTGATGGCTGGTGAGTCAGAGGTGCTTGGAGCTCTGCCTGGGAAGGGCCTAAAAGGCAAAGTGAGCACCTCCCTGCTGAGCATGACCTCAGGGATGCCAGATGTGGTGACCATGGACCTGCCACCCAGAAGCTCTGAGTGCGTGCTCCCCATGAGCAGAGAAGTGATCCAGGGGTGGCGGGAGCTTGGACCCCCAACCCACCCCTCTCATCCTGCCTTCCAGACTGTGCCTCTCCTGATGGTCCCTCCTAGGGACTGGGGAGGGCTGGGATTGTTATCCCATTCCACAGAGGGGAAACTGAGGCTTAGGAAGGGGCCGGCTGGCCAGTACTCTCCTGTACCCCCTCTCACTCCACACCCTCAGGATCCCATTTGTGCAACTCAAGGGTTCTTCCCACAGACGCAGCAGGGAGAAGGGCTGCCAGAGACAGGTGAGGGACCATCTGGCCTAATTTCCTTTGCTCCTGTTGCCTGCTTTCTTTTAGGTCCTCTGTCTGCTTTCTTTAAAACGTGAGGTCCTGCAGAGCTTGTTTCTCCCAGTCTGCCTAAGACCACCTACTTCAGTCAAATTGGAAACCATTTCCGGGTCATTCCTATAACCAAAAAGAGTTTAGAGTCTGGCCTTCTATTGTAGATCCTGTAAAACCAACTCTGGGAATAACTCTAAGGACCTCTAACGTTTAAGGCCTCCCTTGAGGGAGCCCTTTGGAGCGCTCTATCGAGACTTGTCCTTCCAGCCCCCAGACTACGCTCAGTGGTCCCTCCCTCCACTCTTCACGGTGCCTCTTGGTCCTAAGTAAGATGCTATGTAGGGATCTTAGGCCCCTGCAGGCAGGCCTTAGCCCAGGAGGGAAGGATCCCCATTTCCCCAGCAACCCCAGGCCGGCAGCTGGCACCAGATGGCCAGAGAGAGATGGCCTGATGACCCCCCTTTCCCCTTAAATCCAAGGCACTTAAGAAGAGCTTCTTCTGGGTCTAGGAGTCTGGATGTGGTGATGATATCCTGGGGAGAGAAACCAGATCCTTTGTGAGTGGGGCCCTCCCTGCAGCAGAGAGCAACCCCCCAGTCCAGACCCCTCAACTGTGGGGAGCAGTGGACCCACGGAATTGTGGCATCAGGCTCGGCTTTTGATCTTTGGAAAACTAAGGGAAGTTCCCCAGCACCTGCAGCTTTGAGGTGGGCTCTGAGAAGTCGCTCCTGGTTTCTAACTTAGCCACATCCCAAACCACTCTTTCTTTATTGGTCAAAACGAGCTTGGACCAGGACTTTCCCACAGAGCTTGCTTCCTCAAACTCCGATATGAAACTGTCTTCAAGGCAGGATGAGGCTTGATCTGCTGACAGCCTGGTTGCTTTGCATTTTTACAGGTGGAGAACCAGTACATTAGATTGGCGCTACTCCCTGTGCCAGCAGAAACACAAATTCTGAGACCCCACCCCAGGCCTGACAAATCAGAAACTCTGGGGGTGGGCCTGGAAATCTGTGTTTTAACAAACCCTCCAGGTGATGCTGAGACCCAGTGCAGCAGATAGCTTTCCAGTAGCTGCTTCATTCTGAGTTATAAGTTGCATCAGCACCTTTTCCTGGCCGCCCATTTTCTTCTTCATAGCACCATAGCACCATCAGACTATAGGCTTCCTGAAGTCAGGAACTGGCTGGGCCTGGCCTAGGAGAAGAATTCAAAAGATATTTGTTGAACAGAAACAAGCAAACAAACAAACAAGCCAATAAAAGGGCCCAGAGGCAGAATATCTGAATGTCACAGTGACCTCGAGCAACTCTCTTGCAGTTCTTGGTCTTTGGGCAGAGAAGGGGTGGGGCCAGCTGACCCCTGAGGGCTGCTTCTGCTCTGTGCCATCCTACCCCGGCTCCAGCCACGTCCTCTCCCATCCCCACCCACCACCTTCTGGCCTTCAAGACCCCACAACAGAATCTCAGCATACCCCCTTCACTTACCCTCCAACTCCTCCAGCCAAAGAGGACCTCCACCCCCTCCCCCAAACCCTCTCAGGTCCTGTTTATGCTCTTCCCTCAGCCAGGACCCCTTTCCCATCACTTTTTCCCTGCCCCTGGAGAGCCTGTCTGGAAGCACCCCCTTCCTCTGCTCCAATACACAGAAGTACTGGGTAGCACAGCTTTCTAAACCTGCTTATGGACACAGCCAAACTCAGAAGCAAGAAGGGATGTCTTCAGGAGCCAGAAACAAGAGGGGACCCCTAAAAAAGTCAAGTGGGAGGTGCAGCCCCTTCGAACAAAACAGGACATGCTGGGTATGACTTTATGAGTGTTTAAGTATTCTTAACTTTTCAGATTTTAAATAACAAAAAATGAGGCAATAAAATAATTCAAAATGTTAAAATATATATTTTAAAAAAGCTCAATGCAATATGGGTTCCTGGATGGGATCCTGGAACAGAAAAAGGACATCAGTGGGAAAAGTGGTGAAATCCCAATAAAGCCCGGAGTGCAGTTAATTATACCGGAGGTACGCGGTCTCATTGTTGTGACAAATTCCCCTGGTTCTGGAAGATGTTAGCAGGGGAAACTGGGTGAGAGGGATATGGCACTTTTCTTCAAATTTAAAATTATCCCCCAATAAAAAGTTTATTAAAAATAATAGAATACCATGAGGAAAGCATCCTAGCATCCTCAGCAGGAGTCTCTAGAGGGCAAGAGGCTACGGGTGACTGTCGTCATCTTCTTCTTCTTCTTCTTCTTCTTCTTCTTCTTCTTCTTCTTCTTCTTCTTCTTCTTCTCCTTCTATTTTCCATGATGTGCCTGCATTACTTTTGCCTTTAGATTTTAATGTATTAAGAAATATTGAAGATATTTTAAAAGGCACTAGGAATAATACTGATCCTCAATTCCTGAGTTACAATTTTAAAATCAAACGAACTCTAAAAACTCCAAGTTTTCCTTTAGTTTGTCAGCAAAACCTGGTCATTTGGGTGGGACATGATTTAGAGTATTATCTTGCTTTAGGTGAATGTTCACATGCTGCAGAAATATTGATGTGTTTGATTGTGGGGTGCCACCCAGACCCCAGGTGGGTGCTTGACAGAATATCCAGCATGCACACATGCAGTTCCACTTTTCTAAAATCCACAGATTCTGAATTTGGAAACTCATGTGGGTATGGACAAGGGGTGAGGACCTGTGTGATAAACTTACTCAGCGTAAGAAAGAAAATACTACGCAAACAGACACGTCTCCCCGTGTGTACCCCTCCTAACTTGCATCCTATGATTTTGATCATTAGAAGGACAGCTATTTTCAAGAAACAACCCATTAGAGCAGAGGAGGATGAGAAGAAGTTGAAAGTTTCAGAGGGCCCCAGGTCCCTGCCCCAGATGGCCCATCTTTGGCCCGGTCCCCTGCTCCCTGCCTCCCCCTGTACCCACCTCACCTCTTCCAAAGTGTAAGCCATGGAAAGTGGCCTGCCGGGGCATGGGAAGAGGAATTTCATCATCATGGAAGAAATGACCATGACGTCTTTGTTTTGACAGGGGATCCTGGGCAGTTACTTGGGCCTTGCTGTGGAGGAGGGGGGGTGCTGGAAAGCTGGGAGACAGAGGCTCCATGGCAGGACAGGGGCCTGTCAGAACAGCTGTGGCTGCCATCCCCAGAGAAGGGAGAGGTGAAGCCAACTGGGCTCCTGGGTCTGGGAAGAAGGGAGGCTGCTCTGGGCAGTAGCTCAGGCCCCATGCTGGCCTCTGGAGGCCTGGATGGTAGGCCACGCCCCATCACTAATTGGCCTGTGACTTGGGCATGAGCCCTGGGTTTCCTGCCTGTAGAGCAGTGAAGCTATTTCTTGTCCTGCCCACCTCTCAGGATGTGGTAAGGATGCCCTCAGCCTTCTGTGCCTCACCTTCTTCATCTGTAAAATGGGGATAATAATAGTCCATACCTCATAGGGGTGTTGTGAGGACTAAATGAGATAATTTATTCAAAGATCTTAGACAGAATCTGCTGCATGGAACCCTCCAAAAGACACTGCTGTTGGTTTTATTTAACAATATACACTGAGTACTGACTATCCTTCAGGCCTGACCTAGGAGGTGGGGATACAGCAGAGAGCCATGTAGACACGGTCTCTACCTTCAGGAAGCTCAACATTGATCAGATAATTCCAGAACCAAATGTAAAGTAACAACCAAGCAGTGACGCACCGGCTACAGGAGCCCTCGAGAGGGGATCTGACCTGGTCAAGGAGGCGAGGGAGGCCTTCCCTGAGGATGAAGAGGCAGACAAGGAAGCGAGTGGGCCAAGTATTCTGGACAAAGGGGACAGCATGGGCAGGGGCCCTGTGGAATACTGTGGCCCACAGAAGGAACCGAAGGCAGCCGGGGGGCTGGGCGTGTGGCATGAGCTTGCCTGGGCAGGTCCGTGGGACCTGTCTGTGATTTGCAGCCTTTTGCGCTGAGCCCAGGGAGACCCCTCCCCACACAAATGATTTAACTGACGGATATATCACAACAAAAGGTCTTTTAAAATACATAGCTGAGGGGAGCAGATGTAGCTCAAGCGGTTGCTTCCCATGTTTGAGGTCCTGGGTTCAATCCCCAGTACCTAGAAACAAACAGACGAAGAAACCAACTCTCATTGGGGAGCGGATGTAGCTCAGAGGTTGAGTGCTTGCTTCCCATGTGTGAGGTCCTGGGTTCAATCCCTGGTACTTCCTGAAAAATAGAATAGAATAGAATAGAATAGAATAGAATAGAATAGAATAGAATAGAATAGAACAGAATAGAATAGAACAGAATAGATAGCTCAGCTTGAAAGAAAGGGACAATCCCAGGAAGCAAAGAAGAGCAAATTAAAAGCCACAATGGTAAGCAAGGTGTTCTGGAGAGAAAGGGACCTGGATGTTGGTTCCAATCACACTGCCCTGGAGTCTTAACACCCTCAGAGGGAAAGGAGTACAATGAGGAGGTGAAATCAAGACAAGTCGCCTCTGTGAAAAAGACTAAAAAACTCACCCACCTAAGGAAACCACAGGAAGCCACAAAAATGTCAGGGTGGGGCTGGGGGACATAACTTGAAAGCCCAAGTGCATGCCAGCCCGAAGCATGTATTTATACCACCAGCATGGTACAGGACTTCCTGAGCTGAAACATTAACACAAAAACACATCCGGTATCATTATTATTTCATTTTCCTGTTGATTGTGTTTGGCTGTTGCGTTGGCTTCATTTTTGGGGAGGCTTTGGATCATGGAGGGGTTGCCGCTGGAGTGGGGGAGGTGTGGGGTGTCGGTGATGGGGGATGCATGGGAGAAGGTTCACCTGGACATGCATATGGAATATATGGATGTGTTCAGGTGTTCGTGGGGCATTGTCACAGTGGGTGGAGATTCACACAATGACTGAAGGAATGTTGAATTCCCATCCTGGGGAGCTCTGCCACATTCTCTAATGGAGCAGAAACAATCCCCCAAGTACAGGGGCAATGACTAGTGAAGGAGGATGGTCCATTGATGGGCTTTTGCTCTTGAAATTGAAACTTGGCCTAGTGTTATAGGGTGCCTAAGAGTTGCTTCCTGGGAGCCTCCTTGTTGCTTAAATGTGGCCTCTCTCTAAGCCAAACTCAGCATATATATGCATTATCTTCCCCCCACTGTGGGACATGGCTCCCGGGGGTGGGCCTCCTGGCACCAAGGGATTACTACTGGGTGTCAACTAGCAATGCAACTGGAAAAAGACCTCAGGTAAAAGGGGGAAAAGGTAAAGACAAATGATTTCAAAGTGAGTTGGGAGGTCATCCCAGAGGTGGCACTTATGCACATCTCAGCAGGATCTCATGGACTGCCAAGGTAGATACTACCCTGAATGGTGGGGCTTCTGAGGGCTCTGGAGACACCCAGGTCCTAAGGTCAGGGTGGATAGCTCTGGAGTTTGGTGCCTTGCCAGTGGGCTCTACTTTGGAGTTTGTGCTCCTGAGAGTGACAGAATTGGACTCAGTTATGGCTTCCCTACACATGGCTCATCTGTCCCTTCTATTTGAACCTATAGTTGGTGCTGGAGTTGGTAGGTATACGTCCAAGAGACTTAAATCTTTGGGCTTTCCGTGTGCCACCTGGGCCCTGAGCCTCAGCGGAGTTGCTATGCCTACTCTCCAGTTCATTGGACTCACCCAGGAAAACTAACAAGGAGGTGAGGATGGACAACTACCATACCAAGGAAACAAGAGAGCCTACAACTGCAAGCAAGAGAGTCCCATCCATTGGCTGTATGGGATCAAAGCCCCTTCTCAATTAGAGGTGGAGTGGGCATCACCATCCCAGATCCTCAGGATTGGGGAATGAACTATGGACTAGAGTGGACTTACTGGTATTCTACTATAGACTTTTTGTGATTCTACCAATGGAAGAAATTACAACACTGATATGAAGGCAGTGGCCACTGGAGGTTCTGAGGGCAAGGAGAGGGAAAAACAGGTGTAATATGGGCGCATTTTGGGGACTTGGGAGTCACCCTGAATGACATTGCAATGACAGATATAGGTCATTATATATCTTCCCATAACCTACAGAATTGTGTGGGAGAGAGTGTAAACTACAATGTAAGCTATAATCCATGCTCAGTGGCAATGCCCCAAAATGTGTTTATCAATTGCAATTAATGTACCACAATAGTGAGTGATGTTATTTATGTGGGAAAATGTGGGAGGTATGGGGACTGGGGCATATGAGAATCCCTATAATTTTGGTGTTAAATTTATGTAATCTAAGTATCTTTAAAAAAATAAAAATATATATTTAAAAAAACAACAACACATCCAGACTAATGAATGATATGTTTCTTTGGGGTCCCCCAGAGGAACAAATGCAAAACCACTCTCAAAGGACATTTAGGTAATCTGGAGAGCAGGGTAAGTTCACAGAAAAACCAAACCACTAAAGATGAGCTTACAAATACAACCTACACAAGGAAACCATCCAGCACGAGAAAGCTAGCAAACACAACAAATAAGTGGATGCGAACTCCAAGAATTTGACATAATAAAACAATCTGGAAGAAGCCATCAAATAGCTATGTCTTAAAACGATTAAAGAAATAGAAGCCATAATGAAGTGACAAGACTCTTGGGGGTGGGGGGACGCAGTTAGATTTGAAAATGAACTAAATAGAATTTCCAGAAAAAAATATTGATATTGGGAAGCGGGAGTGGCTCAGTCGATAGAGGCCCCATTTACCATATGGGAGGCCCCGGGTTCGCTTCCCGGGGCCTCCTTGTGAGGGCAGGCCAGCCCGTGCAGCCTAGTGGGCTGATGCAGCAAGCCCTCACAACAGGAAGCGGGTGTGGCT
>JAQZBX010090914.1:0-12457 GCA_029593785.1 Cabassous unicinctus
TCTGGTATTTTGCATTCAGCACCCCTTTGGCTGACAGTGGCTCAGACTGGCAGAATTGGGGAGGTCATTCAAGGCTGGCCAGTGTAGCCCGGCCAGTCTTCGCCACTCACGTTAATGCTGGGGTGGTAGAGTAGGAAGCCATTACTGGACAAGGTCACATATTTCTTCTTCCATTCTTTGTTCAAGGAGTTGCCACTTCGCTTTAAAAGGAAGCTCTGGAGTATAGAAAGACACATTTGGGAGAAAAGCCAGCTAAAACCAGCTACCCCCTTGCCTGCCCCCAGCCCCTGGATCACCCACCTGTTTAATGGGGATGGCTCGCCCACTCCCTGTGGTCTCTCCTCGACTGTCCAAGCTCCGCTTCTCGGAGTCACTGCCCCGACGATTCTGGGAATGGTTATTGGCATCAATTAGAGGACGGGTAGGGGGACACTGAAGGAAGAACAGGGAAGCAGATGAAGAAGAGCCCAACAGAGGAGTCTAGGGACTAGGGAAAATGGCCAGGGACCAGGGGGCCAGGGGAGTCAGCATGTCCAATACCGCAAAAAGGCTGGTCCTGCGCTTGGCTGCCCGGTGCAGGGACCCTGGGGTGCTCAATCCAGCCACTGCAGCTGCCTCGGCTCGGAGCTCCCGGTGACCAACATTAGGTGAGGATGGGAGGGAAGAAGAGTAGTCGCTAGTGTGGCCCCCGTTACTAGCCTGGGAGCAGATGGAGGAGTCAGCATACAGCCACGATGCTTTCCACCCCACCAAGCTACGGTTATACCTGCTTATGGGGAATCTGAGACATTCCTTGATCTCATCACCATTTATTTGTATTATCATTAATAATAAAAATCCTCATTAGCATGATGTCATGTTTAAATTTTGCAAAGGTTCATTTCACGTGGTCACACTACAATTTTCCTGAGAACCTTAGCAGGTTAAGTGACTTGCCAAGGACCATGCAAACCGTGTCTCAAACCTGGTTGATTCCCAGTGCAAGGCACTTTCTACAAATAGTATCATTGTCATGTCTATCTGTTCCCCCCACACACACTCCATGGGTGTCCTGTCCCTGTCCTTGGAGCCACAGCCCCCTTCCTCTGCATCTTTCCAGCCCCCCTGTTTACCCTGAGAACCCAACTCACCTGCCCAGCTACAGGAGTGGAAGCAGCTGAGTGGCTCGGGGAGCTGGGCAGGGACTTGCAGGCAGCCAGAAGCTGTTGCTGTTTGCGCAAGGTCACCACCTTCTGGGCCACTGAGGGTGGAGGCAGATGGAGGAGGCATGAGCAGGTCAGACACCCCAGACTGCCCTTCCATGCCCAGCTTTGTCACTGCTCCCTTGTCACTGTGGCTTCTGGGCCACCTGTGGCCTTGCCAGCTCCCCTGGCCCAGAAATACCTTGCAACTATTAAGCAAAACTTCTCTGGTCCCCCTGACCCCTCCATCCTAGGGAGGCTAGTTTCCTGTTAGGAAGAGGCTGGGATGCCCCACCTCTACCAATATTCCAGGCCCCTAGCTCCCCGCTTCCCGCACATGCTGGGGCTCACCACACTCACCCTCCTGGAAGACCCGGTCTACGTTGAGCCCGTAGGTTGCACAAGTCTCATAGTAGCTGCAGCGTTTCATGTCCGCACACAGTGCTCTGGCACGAGCATCCCCCACAACCCGAGGGGAGGAAGCACTGATCCTGTCTGAGGGCACGGGAAAGGGGTGGGATTGGATGAGGGGCCCCTTCCTCACTCTTGTGTTCCAGTGCCAGGCGCGAACCATGTGGGATGGGGTGTGAGAGAACAACCCTCCCCCGACCGAGTGGAATGACAGTGTGTAAGCCCAGCGCACATGCCCAGCAGCAGTACAAGCAGGTTGGGGGAGCTCTGGAAAGACCTTTTCTTTGCGAGTCTTCAAAGAATACTCCAGAGGTGAGTGACATTTCCTGACAAGGTCTGGAGTGGCTGGGGCTCACGAGTGATAATCACTCTGCCCTGCAAATCCACTGAACCCTGAACCGAGTGGGAGGCCACCCCAGGTGTGAACTAAGAAAAGGCTGAATGTCTGTATCAACAGGTGGACTGCTCACTCTGCAGCAGGAAACCAGGAGACAAGCAACAGGTGGAGGCAGGCACCTGCACGACAGGCAGCCAAGCAGACAGTCCCACCAGCTGGACGCAGGTGGGTATCGGAAAGGCTTTTTTTGGCCCTCATGGAGAGTCTGAGAGTCTCTGGATGACTACTTTGGGAGCTAAAAGGTTTTATGCCCTCTGTGTTTTCTCCATCATCCTTTGTGTTTAGATAAGTACATTTAAAAGGTGTCAGCCTGGCTCATCTGGAGGAAGCGGAAACAGAAAGGCTTTCTCTCCACACTAGGACCTGAGATTTAAAGGGAGATGGGATCTGTGTGTCCCACGGTGGTGGCAACGGGAAATGGCAGCATGAGAACACAAGGTGGGCGACATCCCAGGGGACGAATGGATACTGTCACTAAAGCCATCCCTTCCTCCCTGGACGATCCCCTTTACTCTGCACAGACCTTGGGAAGTTGTTTGGTTTAATGACTCCCTTATTTGGAGAACTGGCTCCCTCTAGAGCAGGGGTTCTTAACCTTTTTTGTTCCATGGACCCCTTTGCCAGTCAGGTGAAAACCACGGATCCCTTACTAAGTCCACACTATACTGTGTATTATTTAATAAATACATCACACCCACACCAACACGTCCTCACAAGAATGTTGTTGTTTTTTTGTATTTCAATTCAAGCTCACAGACCCCTTGTTAAGAGCCCCTGCTCTAAAGAGTTGCTGAAAACCAAGTGGCCATTTCCACACCTTACCAAGTTCTCACCCATGAGGGATGAGAGGTTGGACAATACCCCCGTGGCCTCCTCAGGGCCTCCCTGAAAGCGGTGCTCTCCCAGCCCTCCTTACCTTGTGTTCCTACCAGTGCCAGGGCCAGGCCTCCCCGTCCCTCCCCCCGGAGGGAGTTCAGCTGCCCATGGAGACGGCTCACAGCCTGGAAACTGTTCTCATCCTCCAGGCTGAAGACGAAGATCACAGCATCTGCCCAGCCTGAGAACTTGCGGGGGATGAGGAAGCAAATGGAGAGTCAGACAGGTCTACCCTTCTGGACCCTATTCCGAGGGAGACCTGGGAAATCAGAGCCCTCCCCTTGGCCAGGGCAGATCTGCCTGCCAGCCTGCCAACCCCATAGTCTCCCCGCCTCACCTTGGCATCAGGTGCCCCAGCTTCCTCTCGGATCAGCACCAGATGAGTTTGTCCATCCACCAACATCTCTTTCTTGTGCTGCTCACCTGTTGGAAGGAATGGGAAGTCAGAGGTCACCGGTCGCCAAGCCTCTCCATGCTCCTCATACGTTGGTTTCCCATGGGCTCTTCTTTTCCCCAGTCTCCATCCTTACTTCGTCATGGATCTTACACCTGGATCCCTGACCCCAGCCCTCAGCTTACTCTAGCTCTTGGGAACTCACTCTCTGTCTTCTCCAGCACCTGGTATGAACCGGTCAGGAATCGGTGGATGAGCGATGACTTCCCGCTTCGGGTGTCACCCAGCACACCCTGAAGAAAAGGTTGTGGGGCAGAGATTGTGGAAATTAAGAAGAGGCAGGATCCTTGGGTCTGAATGCATTCCAGAAAACCCAAAGAGACTGGCAGTGTTAAATCTTCCAAGGAGGCTTCCACAGGGCCCGGATGACAGGCAGGCAGGAGATAGCAGTTGGGAGGCTCAGAAATGACCCCAGGCTTGAAGTGGATCACAAGCCAAAGAATGCCAGCAACTCAGAACCGGTTTGTTTTGTTAAGGAAACATATTAGATTAGGGGTGGGGGGGCAGGGAGTCATAGGCCTAGGCACTAGTTGGAAAGTTTTACCCACTTCCAGGTAATAGAACATGAAGGGCCAAAGGGGAGATAAGAAATGAGGAGACTGCAGAAGAGGACCCTGGGCAAGTGAAGGGGGGAAGGCACAGGTAGACTAGAGAAGAAAAGGCTGGGGGGTGTATCAAGCCCTGGCTGCTGCTGTGAAGCTAGAATCTCAGAACTGGAAACCTAGTCCCCAATCTCACAGGACATGAGAAGGGCAGGGGAGAAGGGGAGAGACTGCAGTCAGTGGAGGTCAGCCTGCCCTACAGGCAAGGGGATGGGGATGGGGATGGGGTTACCTACCAGGCGGAGTTCTGGAATGGAGCGGCTCAAAGTCCATTCCTGGCTATTGACCACAGCCTCTGCAACAGGACAGGGGTAGAGGGGTGGTAAGGGGGAGGACCAGGAGGACCCCCAGCCCTCAGTCACCCTCCTTCCTTCACGATTTCCCTGAAGCCCCAGGACTGGAGGTGTGTGGAGGGAAGAGGTTGGAGAGTGGTCCCAAGTCCTCCCATCCCAGCCACTCTCCCCACAGCTGTTGCTGCCGCTCTGTGGTTGCTTAGCAACAGAGCCAGCAAGACAAAAATACTTCAGTTGGCATCTCCCTTAATGCACATCCCACATGTGGGTCCCTGCCCCAGACCAGAAGACCAGGGCTCTGACAGTGGAGGGCTCTTCCCTCTGGAAGGAGAATGGAAGACCCATGGGCTCCTCCCCAGCCGGCCTGATTCTCAGGACAGATCCTGGGAGGAGGGCCTAGGAAGGGAGTGGGTCCTCCCCAACCTCCATTTCACAGGAGAGAAACTCAGGTGAGGCTTTCCCTCCCTTTTTTCAAGGTCAATTGAACAGTGGCCCTGCCCTCCCCCCTGTCCCCAGCCCAAGGGATGAAGTTTGGATTCTCCTATGCCTTCCTCTTCCACACCCTCCCCACAAGCACCCTCCATAGTAACTAAGGGGAAGGGCTTCATCCCTCTGGCCGAGAGAATCCCCTCGCTTGGGGGAAAGGAAGCGCCTTCCGTCCTCCGGGGCCAGCCCCCGCGCCTGACACTGGCCGGACGTTCCCGGGGCGCCGCAGCTGCGGTGGGAACTCTGGGATCCGGAGCCATCTGCTCCCACCCGCTCCGGAGCCAAACCCCGGGGGCCGCCTCCGCTCCGGGACCCGCCTCCCCTCCGGGGAGTGTGAGCCGAACCAACAGAATCTTCCGCCTCACTTCTCCGGAAAAAAATAGACACCCCTTGGAAAACACACCACCTCCCCGTACCCCCTCCCAAGCATTTCTGGGTAAGAATTGCTTTTGCTGCAGATCCGCCCCCGGACTCACTCAGGGTCAGCCCCCGGCGGGTTTCATCGCCGTTCTGGGGCGGGGGTGGGCAGTGGGGGAAGTGAGGCTTCCTAACTGTCCCCTCTCTCTTTACATCTAAATATTCAGCACGTTCCAGCCCCCACGCGTACCAGTACCGCCCACTCCGCCTTCACTGCTTGGAATGAAACAGAGTTCCTCCCTGCTGCCTCGCTAGCTTGCTTCTCAGCCCAGGGGAAGACTTGTTCCTGGCGAGGAAGTGCCTGCAAGGTCACAGTCACGCCACCTGCCTGAAGTGCTCAGGGGAAACTGAGGCATCGTCATCCCCCTCCACCTCCATTGTCTGTCTGGGCAAAGCAAGGCCCTGTTTCCATGCTCCCGGAGTCCAGCTGAAGCTGGAAGTGGGGTCTGGGTTGTCTCTGAGGGCAATTTCCTTCAGTTGCTGTGACCAAGGGTATTATTTTCCCAGAAAGCTCTGAGGTCTCTGAGTCCTTCTGAAATAAACTCATCTCTCATGTCACATAATTGGGGTAGCTACTCACCACCACCACCACCCCCTTCAGTTCCTCCTATTCTTTGCCCCAGTCCTTGGCAGAGGAAAGAAATCTGCTTCATCCACCAAGCCAAGAGAGAAGCTTCCCTAGTTCAATTCTGCACACCGCGGGGCTCCCCCATACCACGCTGGGTATTCCAGGTGCCCTCCCCTCACCGTTCTCATGCCCTTGCCTACTCACTAGGGGAAGTGCGGAGCTCTGCTCCCAGTAGTTCCCGGGACCCGCTGCCAGAAGTCAAGCCCTGGGGTCCAGGAGGTGGCCCGGAGCCAGGAGGCCCCCCTGTGCTCTTGGTGAAGATGCCGCTGATAAACTTGAGCATCTTGCGATCTCGAGTGGATGCTCGGCCCCCCTCTCGGCCCCGTTTCAGCCCAGGAGCTGGAGGCTCCAGCGTGATTGGAGGTGCAGGCCCGAGGGGCTGCGTGGAGGAGGCGGTGACAGCAGCGGCTGGAACCGGAGTTGCTGGGACTGTTAGCGGAGGAGGAGAGCCGGCGGGCGGTCCCGGGTGCAAGTCACTGTTGTCCAAGGTCTTGCTCTTGCCTTTCCGAGGAGACAGCTTTCCTCGGGCTCCCGGCCCAGCCCCGGCCCCACTAGAGGTCGCGGCTGCGGCGCCCCCTCCCCCGGCGGCGGCGGCGGCGGCGGCGGCAGAGGCTCCAGTCCCCACGCTGCTCTTTGACCCCTTGACCCTGGGCTTGCCCTCGCTTTCGGGCCATGACAGGCGACTACCCGCGCCCTTGCCGGCTCCGGCTTTGGCGCCACTGGTGGTCACGGTTTTGCAAGGCTTGGGAGCCGGCGGAGGAGGCGCCACCTTGAGCCTCCGGCTCCCAGTGCCAGGGTGCGGGGAGGACGAGCCGGGGACGCCGCCGCCCGCACGGCCTTCGGGTTCTGGGCCCCCCCAGCTTGGACTGCTGAGCAGCGGGCGCCGGGAGGAGGTGGGAGCGGCCCCAGGCTTGGGGTCCGGACTCAGCCCCCCGGAGAGCGGGGGCCCCGGCGGCGCAGCCCAGAGGGAGAGGCGGCGGCCGGGAGCCGGGGAGACCGGGCGGGCGGGACTGGCCGGAGCTGGGGACAGAGCGGGGGGCTCGGCGCCCCCCGCGCCCGCGCTGCTCGTGCTGATCCACAGCGCATCCTGCCGGTGGAAGAGACGTTCGTGCCGCTTCTTGCCCGGCTCCTCCGCGCCTCGGGGGCTGCCAGGATCCCCGGTCTCCGCACCCCTGGCGCCGGGGGCCCCGGCCGCGGCCGCAGACGGAGACGGCGGCGGCGGAGGCACCGACTCGAGCTTGACCAGGGTGAGCGAGATGAGGTAGGTCGTTGTCCGGCGCTGAAGCGCGCCCGCGCCCCGGCTCATGGGGCCCCGAGACCCCCGAGCTGGGGAGGGGAGGGGACTCCCCCGGACTGCCTCAGGGGGGTCCGGCCATGGGGCTGCCCTGCTCGCTGCCCCCAGCCCCCGGACCCCGCTGAGCCCCCAGCCCGGCTCCGCTGTCGCCGCCGCCTCCGCCGCCTCCGCTTGCGCCCCCCTCCCATCACATGGGGCGCCCCCTCCCCATGCTCCCCGCCCTGCGCCCCCACCCCCTTGGAGCCCCGGGACCTTGGTGCTGCTCCAGCGAGGCGCGCCGGACCGTGCACCCCGGCCTGGGTGGGGGCGCAGAGATGGGCGGGGGAGGGCGGGGAGGACAGTAGTGGGGGCAAATGGGGGAGAGGGAGGATAAGGGGGCAGAAAGGGCGAACGCGAGGCTGGGGGAGAACAGGAACCGGTGCGGAGGAGGCAGGGGCGGGCAATGGGGGCTCTGGGGACCGTGACCGCAGATGGGGTCCGAGGGGGTCGTGAGGAGGGTGGGAAGAGAGTGGGGCTGGCCGTGCGGGGGATTCGCAGGGGCGCGGGGAGGATGCTGGGGATGGAGATACAGGCGGCGGCGGGGGAAGAAGGAGGGAAGTGGGAGGGGAGTGGGAACCCACGGGTCTGGGGTCTGGGAGGGGAGAGGCGCGAGATCCGGGCGAAGGGTCCGGGGGCTCGCCGGGGCTCGTTCGGTCCGGATGCGCGCTGTGTCCGGGCGCTCCCCTCACATTGAGGAGGAGGCGGCCCCCCGCCCCCCCCCAACCCTATCTCCCCCCCACCTTCTCTCCACCAGCACGGCTGTCTGCGAGGGCGGCGCAAAATCCAGGACTGGATTTCCCTCCCAAACCCTGGGCTGGATTTCCTGGACTTGGACTCATCTACTCCAATAACTGAGCCCCCTCCTCTCACACATCATGGTTGGGGATCACGACTGTGGGATGGGGAATTTTGGGACAAGGATGAAAATCGAACTATGGATGGCCAGGCCGCGGCGAAAACGGAGCAAACTCAGGGTCACTACCAATTCTGGGGAAGCTGAGAGTGGGGAGCCCTGAAATTCCATTCTCAGGACGGGATACCTCCCCCAGGTACCTGGACGCGTTCCCTTCCCCATGACCCAGCTTCCCTACCCCTCCACAGGCGCAATACACTGATGGGGCCATGACCTGAGCCTGACTGTCCCAGAGTGAACTTGGAAAGTGTTCCCCAGGGATGGGGACAAACATTGAACTTAGGGTAGGAAGGAGGGGGATGCCTCAGGAGGGGAGAGATGTGGCTGAAGGAGCCCAGGCCAGATGAGTCAAAGGCTCCAGCTCGAAGTGGAGGGAGAAGGCATGTCTATGGATCAACACCCCCCTCATACCAAAATGCATCCGGTCTCCATAGCAACGGTAGCTCCAAGAGTGCCTCGGAAACAGTGGGGATAAGCAGAGAGGAGGGATTGGTGTGTGTGGATTGGGGGACCCACCAGGGGATGTTAGATTAGAGGGATGCACCACCTTCACACCTGGTCACCCACATAAGGGGGGTTAGCTCACTAAATATAAGAAGCCCCAGTTGAGGCAGCAGAAGCTGGCCTCTCCCGGGTTCCTATTCAGTCTCCTGAGGTTTGCAGAGTGAGGCTCTTTTAAAAGGTTAGAAAGGAGGTAGACAAAGTGAATCTCGCTCTGTGTCCCTCCCACGGCTGGGGACCCTGGAGGCCAAGGCTCACTGTCTTCCAGCGGTGCCAGAAGGATGAAGGAGTCAGGCCGGCACAGAAAGGAGGTTGGACGCTGGGGTGGGGTGGGGGGTGGAGGAGAGGGATGGGATGGGAGTGGAGACTGAGACGCTCCCTGCAGCCTTCAAGACCCCTCCCCGGGACTCGGGGACTCTCCACGTTCTCCTGATTTGGCGTCTCACCCTCCTGACGCAGCCGAGACTATAATAAGTGTTACCGTGGGCGGCTCTTGGAGGCAGGAGCCGGCGGCGGGAGTGAGGGTGGGGGGCGGAACCGGGATGCGGGGCGCACTTTGTTCTCCCAGAGGCCTGTACCCAATTTCTCGGCAGTCCTGTCCGGGGGTCAGCCGCTTCTCCCCACCCCCTCTCTTACACAACGTCTGAAGAAAGAGGATGACACCATCCCCAGAACTGGGGACCCTTCGTTGGTCTTTTTTGATGGGGGGGGGGGGAGCATAGAAGAATTGTTGACTCTGGTTTAATTCTCCTTCCTCTGGTGGCCTCCGTTTTCCTTATGTCCAATGAGAACAGAATCCTGACTCTTAGGGAAGGAGTGGGCAATATTTATGAGGAGTGGAGTCTTCTGGGAGATTTCAGCCGCCACCCCTCCTCACTCTTTCCTTCTCCCGACCTAAGCAGAGCTCCTCTACCTGAGTGAGCCAAAACAACTCGCCTCCCTTTTTTTCTAAGGGGGTGGGACTTAGCCTTCCTCCCTAGGAGGCATCCTGTGGCCACTCCCCCCTAGGTCAGTCTTTCCAACTCCTTAGGCTTTCAGGAAAGGTGTCAGTTGTAGCTCTTGGTACACAAGGAATGGAGGCTAAAAGCTGAGAGGGGCACCAGCCTCAGAAGGACAAGGGCATGGGAAAGGCATGGGAAGGGGACCAAACTGTCCCCCTAGGAACTCAGTTCTTTTCCCAAGTCATGCTCTGGTGGTCTCCACCATCAGAGAGGTCTAGCAGGTGTCCCTGCAGGGAAGAATGTCTCCTGACTCCCGGGGTAGTCAGCTAAGAATGAAGGGACCAAAATTGTTGAAAGAGACCCGGATATGATGGAGAATGTGCTTCTCCCAGACACTTTCATGAGCAAAACTCTGCTTTGAATAGTTCTTTGCCACAGTTCCCTAGTGGTGGGGCCTTATGGATGGAGAGAAGCTGTTCCTGCCAGGGTCCCACCACAGGATTGAAGGCTGGGGTGGGGGCAGGAGGATGTGGTGGATGGTGTTGCCATGGCAGCACTTCCTCCCTGTGTTGTCATCACTCGCTCTAATGGCACTAAGGAGGTAGAGCGGAAGGTATGTGGGGGGAAGACAGGAACAGGAACATGGGGAGGAGAAGAGGAGACTGAGAAGAGTCCTGGGGACTTCTCTGCAATTCGACTGTGCAGAACATGGTGAGTCTTAAGTGTGTGCCTGGGAGCCTGAGATTCTCTGCATGGTGTATTTCAGTGTGTGTGTGTGTCTGCACGTGTGAGTGCATGTGTGTGTATTTCTCTCTACAGCTTGAGAACGATAGGTCACTGATCCTTAGTGGGTCCTGGGAATGAACACAGTATCCAGTCCCAGAACCTCCTGCCCCAGACTGCTTCCTGCTCTGGACTCCCCAAGCAGAGACTAAGTGTACCATCGTTCTGTCACAGCCTTTCTTCCCCAGGCTCACCCACTTCTCCATTGCCAAGGAGGTCAGCTCAGCAGTGACCTGTATTTTGGTCCCCTGGGAGAAGGATCAGTGTTGAGGAAAGAGGAAGAATGATACCTCCCATGTCTTTTTCCATCTTTCCCAAATGTATTCTTCCCCCAGAGTCCCAGCTCCATCTTGGGGACTAGGAAGTAGCTGACTGGGAAGTGATGTATGACCCTGCTTGTCCCTGATACACCCAAGTGGGAAACTGACCCTTCTCTTACCTCGTATGCTGTCCAGTGAGGCCCGGATGTTGTCCCGAAGTTCAGGGTCACCCACCCTCTCTGCCAGCTTCCTGAGGCGGCTCAGAGCCTGCTTGGCCACCTCATGTCGTCTGACTTCTGCTCTCACGGAGGCTACAGCCAGCTGCTTCTGGGCATGCATGTTGTCCAAACCTGTCTTACTAGGCTAAGAGCAACCTCTGGCCCTGAAGTCCATGGCCTTGCAGCCCCCAACCCCCAGAAGGCCCCTTCTGCTGTGCCCCAGAACTCCCCGCCCCTGCCCGCCCTTCCGTCTGTCGGCCTCACTTCCTGACTGGTGAGTTTCAAACCCACAGCCTGGGACAGCTGTACCTTCTGCACCTCCCACCCCCTCTAGCGTTGGCCCATCAGCCCTGCCAGCCAGCCCCTGTTGATTCCCCAGCTAGGTGAATGGAGACACTTTAACAAGGGTCCCAAGTCCTCCTGTGGGAAGTAGCTAATTAAGGTTGGTGTTGATTCTGGGAGAATGTGGCAAGCCAGGTCCCAGGTGCAATCCCAAATTCTTGTTGACCTGTAGATTTGTGTTCAGCCTCAGATGCTCACAGGAATACACACACACTTAATTTTTCACTCTCACAACCTTGCATTCTAGTTTACAATTGCACTAACCCTCCACTCTACATATCTCAACTTGACCTGCATCCTTACATCTTGCAAGGTAACCTTTCTTCAGTCACCTAACCAATGCAAGTACCTCTGCTTAAGAGGCCAAGTAGGTATGAGGAAAATGTGTTGAAGAGGAAGACAGTAACCTATAGCCAGACAAAACCACCATGGTCAATTACATTTTTCATAGTAATCAACATGTGTATAACACTTAATAGTATACTTTCCTATATTATCCTCATTACAGGACCAAGGGAGTAGGATTATTATCCTTTTTCTGCAGAAAAGGAAACTGAGCCTCAGAAAGACCAGTAAGGGGTGAAACAAAGGTTTGGATCTAGATCTTCTGATTATATTTCTGTGACCCTTTTCACCATGCCACACAACCAAGATGCTTCCAGTCAGTTGCCCTTGTTCTGCCCTTGACTTAGGACCTGAAAGAGCAGGGGGTGGAAGAGAAATTGAAGGACAGGATAAAGATAAGTGGGGTAGTTTGAACTAATCACTTTGTTTCAGGACCCAAACCTCTCAGACCCTGGCAAATTTCATTTTTCTTGAATATCTTCTTGATATTAATTTATGAAGGATAGGAGATTATAACTATGTATTTGTGTAGATGGAGATAAGTGAATTGGGGTAGTGATTACCCACTGTCCCTTATAAAATGGCTGGAATAATAACTTAACATCATTTACTGTGTATCAGGTACCATTTTAAGCATTCTTCATACACTGATTCATTTAATCCTCACAACTACCCAACAGGTAGGTGTGTTATGTCTTCATTTTACACCATGAGGTAACAGGCACAGAGAGCTTAAGTACCTGGCCAAAGGTGCACAGCTAGTAAATGGAGTTGTAAACTCATGCAGTCTGATTCTTAACCAGTAAGACTATACAGTATGCAGTATACACCAACTTTAGATCATTCTGTGGGGATAAGGGAGGTTTTTCATTTGTTCCTACAAAGACTGCTTCTTTCTTCTGGGGGAAGAGAGGATTATGCCCTCTCCACGCCGCCATGAAAAGATTGGTGTGTTAAAGCCCTTGTTCAATAGTAAACATTTACTGATCAATCCCTAGGTGAAAATGGAGAGACTCCTCCTTCCCCTCATATTTATTCATCTCTGACTCCTCCCTTTGTCTTTTTTTTTTTTTTTT